>JAGDQP010017007.1:0-39452 GCA_022664845.1 Lepisma saccharinum
TCCAGGCACTCATATTGATATTTCTTGGAAAATTAGAACTTTTTCTTTCTGCTCTCTTCTGATATGTATGTTTGGTTTCTGATTACACATCTTCTGAATTCAAATATTTTTGTTCACATCTGCACATCTTTAACATTAACTTGCATATCCTAGGCAAGTGAGGTGACCAAATCTTTATCACTAATTCTTTGAGTTTTGTTCACAGAATGAAGAATGTAGGTTTCATTCCGGGCAGTTAGTTTCCTTAGTTAAACAGAACGAATCCCCAATAATTATTCTGTTTTATGTTTCTTTATGATGTATCTAACGGTAGAGCATGGCTTTCCAACAAGCTTGGCTATGTCTCAGTATCTTTTACCTTCCGCACGTAATTTGAAATTAAAGCTCAACTCAATTTGTTCCCCATGCTGCTTCTTTATGCCTGACACGGTGTGGATTGCTTCAATACACCACGCAGAGTGCTCTTGTACACAAAAGAATTCCTAGAACATTTCTTTCGAGAGTAGTATGAGGTTGTCCAAATACATTGTTTTGCCATGAATTTACGTAATTATCACTCTCTCGTTGCCTGTTACCTTGTAGGTGTATCAAGTACTAGTTATTTCTATATCATTCTATCTAAGGTATCCAAATTATCATAAACAGGCAAGAGATTTCGAAATGGGCCACGTTTGGCGTGTGATAAGTCTGCTTTTCCTCTTTGTTGAAATTGTCGAAATATTTTTTTCTCACTGGAGGTGAGACAGAAGCTTCTTGAACCATGCCTGTCGAGATCGAGAATTTAAAAAAAATGTCAAATGAAGCAGTAGCGCGGCGGAAGGTTGAGCCGGACAGAATGAGAACCACATTTGGGAAAGGTGGATAACTCCTCTGCATAGACTAACATTAGTTTATGTTATTTCCTAAGTTTATTTTCTAGTAACAGCAGAAACTTTGTTCTTATTAGTTAGAATATAATGTGCTTTAGCGATTTTTTTTAACGTTATACAAACATTGTTAAATTCTGAAATAGCTGGGCCTGGGGATGACCCTTCATAACCCTTCATAATGAACCCTTCATAATGACTATATGTATACCATTATATATGTGTTTTTTTTTTATGAATATACAATATTTGGCAAAATCTGAATTGGATTGCCTTCTTAGACCCTCACCTGGAAAAAAATATCTTACCCCCCAAACTTACAGAGAAATCGGCGCCCTTGGTTTCAGGACAGAGCTGGAGCGAACAGCAATATAGACATTACACTGATACGGGGAAATTTTTATAATAATGGATTGGAGAGTTAATGAAGACGTAACAATCAGTCAGCACTCCGGCATCAGCTTCACAATTAACTTCATGCAGGATGGAAACAATAGCATAACAAATGAAGATCGAAACATAACGCATAATACAAAAAAACAACATAGAAAAATATGTGAAGAACCATGTACTCTAATGCTTCTCTTTCTCTGGAAATTGTAAAAAAATCGAACACTGATGTTACGGTAAGTAAGGCTATGGCTGATACTTTCCTTATCTTGTACCTAACACATTCAGATCTGAACTAAAGATACCAAAAGCACATAAATAAATCTAATCCTATGCAGTTATTACGTAATACCTATTTTTATTAGTCTACTTGTTTTGTAAAGTAAAATAGTTCTCATTTATAGCCGAAAAAAATCAATGACTAATAATTTTTATTTATACGAATTATTCGCGAAGAGAATATGAAACTGAATCTCTAAAAGCTCCGATAATTACGTACAATACTTTTTTCCGACTGTTATAATATGAACTACTCTACCAAGTCCTAACGGCAGTCTATTACTCTACTATGCAGATAACAAGCTACAGAAAATTAAGTTAGTATAAAATGGTGCTTTAGCACTATTTTTTTAAAGTTGGAAATATAAATGAAAACTAAATGAATACAAATCCATATCGGTAGGGCCCCAACCCCCGAACAATATGTATGCATCTGGGTTTCATTTCTTCCGTTATTTCAAAACAAAGTGGGTGTTTTCAGGCTATTGTATTGCATCATTACTCACATAGGTATGGCATATACCCTTATCTCTCACAATAATATATTTATGGTAAAACGGACATCAGAAACGTATTTCTCGTGAAATTCTAGCACAGAATGACATATTACACGACCCTCTTCCTATTTAAAAAAATCAATCGAGATTCAATATGGCGGACTTCAAGATGGCTGCCGTGAAGAACATACCCTCGAACATGTAACGCCTTCTATCCAGTACCTATCACCGTGTATTTGGCTTCCATTGCTTTCATTAATTTAAGAACATGGGGACTATTTTTTTATCACTTTTCACAGACAAAATTTGACTTTTATATCAACGATATCTTCCAAAATAATCGCGCTCGAGTGGCCAAAATTTGCATGTGCACATAATTTGACGTTCTAATGATGACGAAAGAAAAAATATAAAATTCATTTCTGCCCCACCAGTATGTTTGCTTGAAAGACATTTTTTATGTGAATAATATTGTTTAAAAAAAAATGAAGAAGCAAATAGCCCCGAACCGTTCTATTTCTAACAAGCAACTTTCCTATTTGCAACTACATCTTAAATTTAAAACTATACGGCAATCAACGACAAATTCTAATGTTTAATGAAGGGCAGTTTTCAAACATCTGAATAAGCCAGTAAAATGTCCTTGAATCTTTGAACGAATTTCTGTTTATTAATTATAAAAATTAAAACAGTTTTTGAATCTACGATACATTTTAAGACATTTTTCTTTTTCATAAAATAAAGTTTTCGAAAACCTGAATATAAACATACAAGATAAGAGTCCGAAAGTTTCGGAAATGTTCAATCTTTAGTACATTGTTGCTTTTAATAGATTTTATGAATTCAAATGGAGTTGGATAGAAGGTTAGCACTATTTTATCGAAGATACTGTGTTATATTCTTACTATAGTTTTTGAAATTATAGTTATACTTAAAATTCAAGGATTCTTTGCTTTATAGCACAACGCATGCTATCTACTCAGTATATAGTTTCAGGTGTACAGTATAGTCAAAAGGTTTAATGATAAAAATAATAATTAAAAAATCATTTAAAAAAACGTTATCCGAGGTGAAATATTAATTAAAGTATCTTCGAGTTAAACAAGAGAATAATTTTTTTTTTTATAAATATTGTTAAATTGGAAAATCAAGGGTTACCCAAACAGTAGTGTGCTTGAATATACAATCAAGCACAATATGTATAAATCAGGCGTAAATTCGCGAGAATCCATCTTACTGGTTACGCCTGTACCTTGTGTTCTAATATTCAAAAGACATACACGTTTTTCCTACAAGTTTAGAAAATGTATTCTGAGGCCAGATTTGATATACAGGATTTGTAAAGTATGCGAAAAGTTAAAGAAAAACTTGTGTCTTTTATTGATGAAACATTAATAGCTTAATGATGTTGACAATGAATGACGGTAATAATATTACACTTGTAACACAAGAGTATAGTAGAGGTTCGGTGAGAGAAGTTTCAACATTGTTCCAATATTCCCTTTTTATTGAAAAATAGATACTTAAAATGCCTGAAAAAATGTGCATAACACGTCATAGTAGAACAACAATTAGTTTAGTGGTGTCGATAAACAATAAAGTACAAAATTACTGTTCCTATGACATGAGGCAATTGTAAAGATTCATTGGTAAAAGTTACAACAAATTGTGAATGTTCTAATATTCAAAACCGATTAAAATATTCCAACGGTACCGGGTGGTTCAACGAAAAGTTTCCACTCTTATTTCGTTCTCTAGTGGTTTGTTTAAACAATTTCGAAATACGTCAACTTAAGTTTTGACGGGGCCGAATTACTGTAACAAACTTAACATTGCATCCCCATTCTCTGCGGTCTAGTGGAAAAACCTTCAATTTTCTTAAATGGCAACATTGGTCAATTCATACATCACTTGAAAGTTCCTATAATATTATTTGCAAAAATACTATTCATTTGGACATTCAATAACTAATTTGCATGTTATTGTATTTTGCATTCTGCGGTTGGCGGAGGAAGCCTCGAACCTTTAATTTGGTATCTTAAAACGTCGCTAACAAGTGTTAAATTTGAAGAATGTGATAGTTCAAAACTCGATAACACGCAAATTATTTACTGAATATCCAAACAAATAGTATTTTTGTAAATAAAATTATAGAAGCATTTAAGTGATGTATCAGTTGACCAATGTTGCCATTTTTTAAAAAAAATGAAGGTTTTCCACTAGATCGCAGCTAGTTTGGCTTTACGATTTATGTTGATAACAACGAAACTTGTTGATATTGAGTAGTTAAGTAGATGTATAATGAGTAGTTAAAGGTATTCATAACGTTTAATATGGAAAAAATATCACATCTTTTGAGGATTTTCAATGTAGAATTAGGATACATTTCAAACTCGATTTCTGCCAAATTGTTGGGTGAAATTCCAAAATAATAACATTTTTAAGAATAGAATCAAAGGAGCTTTTAAATGATGTGTCCCTTGACCCATGTTGCCATTTAAGAAAAGTGAAGGACCGCAGAAAATGAGGATGCAATGTTAAGTTTGTTACAGTAATTCGGCCCCGTCAAAACTTAAGTTGACGTATTTCGAAATTGTTTAAACAAACCACTAGAGAACGAAATAAGGGTGGAAACTTTTCGTTGAACCACCCGGTACCGTTGGAATATTTTAATCGGTTTTGAATATTAGAACATTCACAATTTGTTGTAACTTTTACCAATGAATCTTTACAATTGCCTCATGTCATAGGAACAGTAATTTTGTACTTTATTGTTTATCGACACCACTAAACTAATTGTTGTTCTACTATGACGTGTTATGCACATTTTTTTTTCAGGTATTTTAAGTATCTATTTTTCAATAAAAAGGGAATATTGGAACAATGTTGAAACTTCTCTCACCGAACCTCTACTATACTCTTGTGTTACAGGTGTAATATTATTACTGTCATTCATTGTCAACATCATTAAACATATTTAATCAATAAGAGACACAAGTCTTTTTTTAACTTGTTGCATATTTAACAAACTCTATAATCAAATCTGGACACCGAATACATCTTCTAAACTTGTAGGAAGAAAGTGTATATCTTTGAGATATTCCTGCCCAAATTTCACGTCATTCGGACAATAATAAGAGAAATTATGCGTTTATTTATATAACACTGCGATTTCAAGCGACAGTCGCGAATAGGAGGTACCATGATTTTCGAACTTTCTTTGACATCATATATCTCTGGAATAGAGAGAAGTAGTAACCTGGATCTTTCTAACCTGGCCCATAGTACTTGCGGAAAGAGAATCATTCAATTCTGAGAAGACCTGGAAGATTATTGAAAAAAAATTGAGCGATTTGTGGTGGAGTGACGCAATAACTTTGGTAAACTTTATTTTTATATGGGCCAGTCTAGTAACTTTGAACTTCGGCCCGTCACGATTCGCCCCTTACAAGGGAAATAACAATGAACTCATATCGAAACCTACCGTAAAATTTTACGCAGAGGAAGGAAGTCCCACAGAAAAACCATAAACAAAACATCAGCTGCTCTTTTGAACTGGAACTACCCGAAATGGCATGTTGAAATGTCGCTCACCACTGTCGGCAAGTGCACAATAATAAGTGCATTACAACCCCTTGTAAACTGCGTGTTAATGAGAAAAAGTTAATAACAACAACGTGGGTACATACTAGATCTAGGGGGAAGTCGTATGGTAGGGTGGACCTTGACGGCGGCCATCTTAAAATCCGCCATCTTGAATTCAGGTCAAGTTTTTTAAAATAAGAATAGGGTAATGTGATACATGATTTTGTACAAGAATTTAATCAGAAAAACAATGGTGAAGTTAATTTTAACATACGCGCAGATGGTAAAATGTTACAGGTATATTAATTGTTTATGTTTCCGTTGTGCACACGTCCCTTACAATACAACTCCTTCTAAACTGCGTGTTAATGATAATAAGTCAATAATAATATGGTGGATATATATGAAGTCGAGAGGAAAGTCCATGATAAGGGGGAACGTGACAGCGGTCATCTTGAAATCCGCCATCTTGAATCAGATACAAATTTTGTAACTAGAAAGCATAGCGTGCGGCACCTCATTTTAATAGCTCACCACGCCAATGGTAAGCTTAATTTTGCTCTATCATTAACCGGTACGACGTTAGGCCTGTTTTTAATGCTCACTAAACAATAGAGATAAGAAACCAACGATAACGAACGATTCAAGGGTGTTTGGGCCTCTCTGCCCTGCTCATTTTTTCTTTTTTTTCTTTTCTGCCGTTTAACGGGCTTATTTTCAAATGTTGCTTGTTCTAGCCACAAGCTTGGCTTCTTGTAAATAACGGTACCCTCTTAGAGGGGTGAGAGCTGAGGATGGGGAGGCTAGCCCCGTGCTGAACCAGTGTTAACGTGGTGGTTGAAGAGTGCGTCTCGTGTGCGAGAGTCTCTGTGTTCGTGAGCTATATCTTAATATAATTAGCATAAGCTACAGTGTGTGTGCAAATTAGACATTTAATTAAAGCTTTATTATAGTTAAATATTGTGAACATTTATTTATTCGCGTAAAACGAAATACCTTCGTTTGGGAAAGCGCGGACAAAGGGATTGTTCCATATGTTCTCCATTCCTGTTTATTGTTAGCCATTTTGCGTTCCAATTCACACCCAACCTTCAGCAAAGTGCTAACTGGAATGTTAGCACATGCGGTGTAAATTAACATATTACCCATTTAAAAGAGCGACGTATTGACGTTTGGTACACAATCACAACAGCCCTAACTTCGTACTGGTTAACGATAGAGCAAACATAGGCATACCATTGGATTGCATTGCTATTAAAATGAGATGTCGCACGGTATGCTTTCTAGTTACAAAATTTGTGTCTGATTCAAGATGGCGGATTTCAAGATGGTCACCATCACGTTCTCCCTTATCATGGACTTTCCTCTCGCTTTCATATATATTCACTACGTTGTTACTGATTTATTATCATTAACACGCAGTTTAGAAGGCGTTGTATTGTAAGGGACGTGTGCACAACGGAAACATAAACAATTAATATGCCTGTAACATTTTACCACCTGTGCGTATCTTAAAACTAACGTCACCATTGTTTTCTGATTAAATTCTTGTACAAAATCACGTATCACATTACCCTATTCCTATTTTTTTTTAAACTTGATCTGAATTCAAGATGGCGAATTTTAAGATGACCGCCGTCAAGGTCCACCCTACCAAACTACTTCTCCCTAGGTCTAGTATGTACCTACGTTGTTGTTATTCACTTTTTTCATTAACACGCAGTTTTACAAGGGGTTGTAATGCACTTATTATTGTGCACTTGCCGACAGTGGTGAGCGACATTTCAACATGCCATTTCGGGGAGTTCCAGTTCAAAAGAGCAGCTGATGTTTTGTGTATGGTCTTTCTGTGGCACTTCCTTCCTCTGCGTAAAATTTTACGGTTGGTTTCGATATGAGCTCATTTTTACTTCCCGTGTTAGCTATTAAAATCCATATCCATGCCCCTTCCGGGACTCGAACCCGGGATCCTCGAGCCGTTGGCCTACCGGTGCAAACCGCGCAGCCACCCAGCCGGCTGAAATCACGCAGTTTCGCTTCTTCTTTTATCTTGACCTTTTCTTTTATCGTAGTGTGACTTATCAACTATTAGTTTCTGCTCAATCTGTTAGAATACACTCATAGCCGATGACAGTGATTTTATTTTACTTTTGTTCATGAGTGAACACTGAACAGTCAGCTATGGTCTAGGCCTGTTGCAATGTCCGAAGCATAACATATGTAGGTCAATTGGAAGATAAAATTTTATATTCAACTTCTCCATCACTGGTTAATTTTTTTTTATCAATTATCTGTTTTGTACTATCTATTCTTTGAAATATGACTATTAGCCCATTGGTGTAAAAGGAGCTAGCACGTACTGAAGGTAACTGATCTGAAGGAGAGTCCGGATGCTGTTGAATTGCGATTTATTTGTAAAATTACTATAATTATAGACGTAATTACCACATTTTATGCACATTTCCTTCCATATCGAATATGGACATCACCGAAAGATATTTTTTTCCTGGATCTATGCTCTGTTGGAGAATAAGAATCGAATACTGAAATTCGAAATGCTCTGCCTCAAAAACAAGTTCGAATTATTCTAATCCTGAAGGTGTTGCGAGACTTTACCCGCAAACTCAGATCATGTTAGTTATTGTGTTTCTTTACAATTATTTTCCTTTTTTATTTCGAGAGCTGATAACCACAAATGTTTATGTCTAATTTTCTTCGAAAATAGTGTGGGAAAGATGCCTACCATATGTGTTGTTGTCTCCTCTTCTTGTCTAAATCTTAAGGTTAGCTGCCTTTTAAGAACAGTACAAAACTTCTATATATATTATCGAAATGACTGTTACAAATTAAACTGAACTATTTTCACAACTGCAATTTTGAACATACCAATTATTGGTTCTCAACCTTCAATTTAATCTCACACTTAAAGTTTTTCTAAGAATTAACTAATATGTGATATACTGGAGTAATTTCATTCAACATAATTGGCAACGAGAAAATCAACCAAACATGGGAATTCGTATAATAAGGTACAGTGCTTTGAAATTGCTTCTAAGCTTTTGTAACAAGTGACATACAATTCTGGTAAGTATGATCAAAAGATATGCTTGTTAGAAACTGCCCCTGAAAATATCGGTGAAATGCTTTCATCAGTAATGACACAGAAAATTATTTATACAATTAGAACGTTTAGGCTATATTGAAAAACGGAGTCAGGGTTGCCACCCGTTCCGATTCAATGTTCGTCGAGACGCAGATTGTCCCGATTTTCACTCCTCACAATTCTTTAAAAAAATACATTTTATTATTTGACACTTTTAATGGTACAGTCATAAAACTCCCGGTGGGAGGCTCAAAATTTGATGTTGATTTCATCATGACAACAATTCGCGAGCTATTTGAATAAAAGAAGTAGGCGAATTGTGGTCATGAAAGTCACACATGGCTGCAAAGTGGCGTTACGCTAATAACACGAGCGTAATACAGTCGTCTCACAGGCCAAGGTTCTTAGGGGCTGTCGCGCCACTCAGTTTAGTTTTCAGGCATAAAACTACACTTCTATGAGACAAACAAATAAGTTTTTTGCTTTCTATTTCTTTGCTTCTTGAGTCTTAATACATGATGGTATACAAAACTTCGATGCAAACCAGGTTCCCCTCTGAAGCAGATTCTTCAGTTTGTAGGCATAAAAGATTCAGTAGAAGATGGCGCCTGTGTAGAGAAATTCGAAAATATTTCATCTTTGAATGTTTCTTGTATCCGCATATTTGTCATCTTGCTGGTTTCTTTCAAAAGGATACGATTCTTTCCAGTGTTTCATATAATTTTATATGAATGAGAAAGGTCTTTCGAGAAACGCTAATTATTGAAAATTACAGGCTGAATTTAACATTAATTTTACATCTTCTCATGAAGCCTACGCAAAACGCCAATATTAAAATTTTCCATCGCAACCATCTTCCTCATTGATGGTGAGGAGGAGAATTTTAAAAATGTGCCTAAAAATATCTTGGTTACCTAAATAATTCATAATATTAATATTTTAGCTGAATTGATAAATTTTTAAGTGTAGGAGAAGTTCAAGATGGTATTAAAAGCAACTTTAAAACTTAAATTGTATATTTTCGTGGATGTATCCTCGGACCTCCTAGGCACTGTATAATCAGGTACAAAGTTTATCCCGATTTTCTTGAAGGAAAACGTGGAAACCCTGGGCAGAGTATTCATTATGGCCTATATGTTTATGTAGGTATTTGAAAAATAGGACATGAATTACATTTTAAAATACTAATTGTGTATTTTGCAGTGTATTTGAAGAAAACATACATGAAACAAATTCTACAAAATGTTAATTTAAATAAAAAACAATATATATATATATATAAAGTTTCGTATTAATGTTGATTTAATTTTTTTTTTTAAAGGGAACAAGACACAGGGCTTAAACTTTGAGTAAGAAATTACAAAGATAGAATAAAACTTCATATTTTGGGCAGAGAAATAGACGAACATCTTGTTTGGTCAAGCAGACACATTTTCCGTGGACATATTGATTACTGTTAACACAAACATATTTTGTGTAAAGTCAACATTGCAATTAAACGAGATGAAAGTATTAACTAACCAACGAAATTAGAAGAGATGCCCTAACTGTCAGTAACAACAATCACTTGCCTTATTCACACAGATTATTACTTTATAATACTTACTTGCCAAATTTTATAGCAGCCCAATACGAACAATTTATATGCCACTCTACTCAACGTAGTCCGTAACGCTGGCAACTTCCTTTACTGGCTTCTGTTTAAAACACCCTTTATACATTTGCTACACAGAAATACCGTAATCTTTAGGATTTAAGACGTATTATAATGAATACAGTCAATAGGCCGTATTAAGTCACCGTATTCTACATGCTATGTAATCAGTGTGGAAATAATTACATTTTAGTAATTTGTTATTTCCTATCTTTACAGATAATTCCTGCAGGACCATGAATTCTGCTACACAAACAGCACAGTTGGCAATTACTTTGATATTTTTACGATTCTCATCGACCACAACCATAATGTTTTCCGAAGAGGGAGCTATCAATGAAAGTTTGACAACATTAGTGGAAATGGTGGCAAAACGATATTTCATGGTTTATCCATGCATCACGTTAATATTACATGATAATCAGGACCAAGAATTTATGTTGGTGGACCTTCCAAAATTAACTGTACAAATTCCAAAAGAAAGTGAAACAAATGAAACAACGTGGCAGGGCCCATTTAATGATTTGCTATTGGAAGCCTTGGATTTAGGTTGTTATGGTTATATTATAATAGTGAAAGATATAGAATGGATTTTTACGATATTAATGCACGGTGTTAAAGAAGCCATGTATCATGAAGATGGACGAATTTTGATAGTTCATCTTACAACTCCCCAAATCAATTATGAAAGTATTATGTACGACCTGGAGCACTCCGTGTTTCAACGCATCCCAAACTTTGTTTGGCTTCACTCTGTAACGTTGGACGACAGTGATTCCCAGAATTCAATGACACATGTTGAACTTTTCAGTCAGTACTATTGCAACGGTTCTGCTCAACTTTTAGATATTTGGAATGGTGAAAAATTTGTCTACGAGCAAAATTTGTATTATTTGAAGACCGATAATCTTCTGGGTAAAGAGCTGAACATTAGTACCTTTTCCTATCCTCCATTTGATGTTGTTTACGAAGAAGATAATGTTACGAAGTTTGATGGAACAGAAATGCGTGTATTGAGGTCGTGTGCTCATTTTCTAAATTTCACTTGGAAAGCTATTGTCAGACAGGAGGACAGATGGGGTGGTATTAATCCTGATGGAACGGGTTTTGGTGTGATGGGAGATCTTTACAATGAACAAGCTGTAATTGGAGCTGGAACGTTTTATATTGAGCATAATTTTTCTCTGTATATGGACTATACCATACCTTACCGTAGAACATTCATGTCATTCTTGACACCAAACCCACAGCCTTTGCCCCGGTGGATGGCTCTTTTCCTTCCGTTTACGATAGATATGTGGGGAGGTTTATTGGCATCCTTAATATTTATTTCCTTCCTTCTGTATCTGATATCACGGATAGTTTTTAAGTTTAGTAGACAAGATCATTGTAGTAAATTTTGCAGCTATCAGGAATGTATCTTGGCGACATGGAGTCTTCTGACTTTAGTAAGCATCAAGATACCACAATCGTCTGTACTTAGGAATTTCATAATTTGGAGTGTCATATTTTTCTTTCTAATTGCCACATGTTACTCTAGTGAACTCGTTTCATTCTTGACGGTTCCTGTTTACTATCCACCCATTGACACTATTCAACAGCTGCTAGACAGCGGCCTACTCTGGGGATCAAGACATCACTTCTGGGGCGAAATTGTTAAAGAATCTGCAGATCCAACAACAAGATTATTGTATCCAAGATTTAGTCAAAAAAAGGATGTAAATGAACTGAAACGACTTTTGTGGAGCGGAAAATTTGCTACTGTTGTGGAAAAAATTGATTCTGGATTCTTCTGTAATGGTGAATATGTAGATAGTGATCTTTTAAAGACCCTCCATGTAACAAAAGGTTATGCTTACGATGGAGACATTGCTTTGATGTTACAGAGAAAATCTCCGTTAAAGAAATCCCTCAATCGCGTTATACACAGTGTTATTGAATCTGGATTTGTATTTTATTGGGAGGATCAGGTAATTCATGAACACACGGACCAAAGACTTAGTTCGCTTGTTCACGACAAAGATAGTTCTCCTGTTGCTATAAAGATTGATCACCTTCAAGGTGCTTTCTTCCTTCTGACAATGGGACTGTTTATGTCTGTTTTTGTGTTAGGTTCGGAGATAATTTCTTCTAACCACAGTCCCACGAAAAGTAAGATTAGAAAAATATTTAGGTTCTTTGTTTCAGTTAAGAAGAAAAGGAAAAATATTTCAGTGAAAAAGAAGAAGATTTTAGAATGATATGTGTTTGATAGCTGTAATATCTTACTGTTCCAAACTACGACTATTTCTGACAGATAGATCAGATATCAAGTTTTATGTTAATTAACAAATGAAAAGAGTTATCTGTAAATGGTACTGTCTCATAAAGTCGTAACAGAGTACACGATGTTCAAACTAATGTATCTTTTACGTTTAAAATATATTATGCGTGCATTACACAGTGTTTTCATACTACTCTGAGTTCTTAAACACAAAATGTGCTTCAGAGTGTAAACTTCCCCCAAATTTGAATTGAGGAGGACACTAGTTTTCTTCAAACACTTCTCTACGGTTATGTTTCTAATACTGAATACTGTCAATAAGATTGGAATTACTTGATGGAAATGAAGCTTTTTCGTTCAAACTTGTAGTCACCTGTTTCTTCCGATAAAGATATAATAATATGTTGTGCGAAACTACCATTAGTCTCTTTTGATCTATCCGGAAGAGCAGGTATTAGATATCAACTGAGATCTTGTTGGATTTTACCTTACAACGTTGCTGCATGAATATTTTTCGTTGTCTATTTTTGACGTCCGAAGTACTGTTCGTTTCAGAATATTCAGTTTATAAACAGTGGCGGTCAGTGGGTGTTTTCTCTAGGCGTTGTGCTCCAAAAGTTTCCCGGAATTTTTGTTAGAGTAGGGGAAAATTGTAACTTTTTAGGGAGAGTAAAGAAACTCGATCATGCACATAGCTAGATATACATTGGATCCTCCCATAAGTAACTTCATTTATAGTACGGCAGTAGAAGCAACGCCATGTGATGGGCGAATTACGCCAAGGCCGCTAAACCAGCATTGTCTAGGGTTGTTCATTATGTATCGTTGAGAGATTAATAAGTTTTTTCCATTTTGATTAACTAATTTCTCTTGATTGCTTCTCACTGGTAGTGATGCAAAATTATTCAGTTCCAACCTGTCGTATTTATCAGTTTCAATATTAGCTCCCTGATCTAATGCTCCAGACCTGGCGTTGAAATAATCCAGTATTATTATAGTTCTATTCCCCTCGTCTTCTATTTGCGATATGCCTGCTTCTAACTCGTCAAATACATGTTCATTCGCAAATTTTGAACTTTGTGGGTAGTTATACGTAATTCCTACCATTAGATTAGAAGGGTGGGAAAGTGTATCCAAATGGCATCTGAACACTGTGCCGTTACAATACAACTAACTTTTCCATTAATGCCTTAATAAAAACTAATCCCCGACGACGCACGACCATATTTGCTTGCCTTCTGCTTTGTTTTATTATACACCGTATAACCTGCTAACTAACAGTCACTGTGTTTGGTACCCCACGTTTCAACACACGCAAAAATGTGAAACTGTCATGTAACCAACAAAGTTTTTTATTTTGCATTTTCCCTGCTAACCCTTCCATATTTAGACAAGATATCTTCAATGTCTTTCACCTCGTATTATCTCTGATACTATATTGAAAGAAGTTGAATGTATAACAAGTCAAACCAATGAAAACAGCAAAAAGAGGGTAATACAATACTAAGCGTACTATTAAGGTGGCTTGCCGCTTGTGACTTAAATTATGTTTAATCCAAGTGATAAATTTAAAGTAGAGGCGGCCTAGCCCGGACGGTAACCAGGGATTTCCCGGGCGGGCCTCTACCGGCCCTTTTGTCTTGGCAACGTAATGTTACCCAATAAAGAAGACAACCTAATCCACTTTTGCCACTACTGATCGCGTTAAGGTCTTCCAAAATTACCAATTTGACTCACAAGACTTATGACCAACATAGGGGCTAAAGGCAGTGCTGAAGTTATAATTTCAGCAGGGCTATTGTTGGACCCTCACAAATCGCAAGAAGGGGACATGTAAAATTTAGTAGTTCTTTAATACAAAATGTACTATATTTACTTAAGACTTTGTATTTTAGAATTTGATCAGTATCCTAAGAAACACTGCAAGTTCATCTTTGCGGCGTACTACCATGAAGAATATTGAAGGCTATTGGCAGGGCCGGATTAATGAGGGGGCTTAGGGCTCTGTAGCCCCGGGCCTCCAGGTGGACGGGCGCCTCCACTCGGATAAAAATCTCAACTGGCTGTCTAAAACGAATCATAAAAGAAAACAGGATAAGAAATATGAAACAAATGTCTTCGTTTGTGATATCAACCGTCTTAATAAACTAGCATAAATCAGTTTAAAAAAGATCGAATATAGTGACGAGAATCATGATTCATATTTTGTTATTGTTCAATAGGAGTGTTTTGCAGTCTCGTGCTCGTTAAACCCCGTAGCACAAAACAGTGCCGAGGAATCCTTAGAATCAGTTGATATTTTAAAAAGTTTTGCAAGGACTGTATGACTTTTTTGTAGCTTCTATTCATCGTTGGCACATTCTTGTTAAGAATAATGGGCTACTTAATGCATTGTCCGATACTATTACCGATCCAGAGTTTGCTCTATACTGTTGCAGCTTATGGGCAACAGCTGCAGTTTTACTTATCGTACTTCCCCCTGACGCATACGAAATTCCTTTACTGTTATTTCTCTTTAACGCTCCCACGTAAATGTTTTACATTTAGCATTGGTACCAGAATTAATACCCTAACTCCTTTGTTCATTTATACATATTTAATTATCCAATATAACAATAGTTTTATTTGTAAAACTTGACGGGGGAAAGGGAGGAAAGCTAACAGCGACTGGAGCGTTGCCGCTTGGCTAAGGCAACCCGAACTGAGAGAGCGGCTGCAAGGAGCATAGATTTTTTTTATTTACCAGTCAAACCGGCATCGCTATTGCCATAAGAGGAACAGTATACTCTAAAGTCTGGGCGGATAATAGATGGTCGTGCCGTGAGGAAGCAATATCAGATGTTCGACAGAATTTCGATGCCGTTTGCGTGTCACTTGAACAAATTGTCAAGAACAAAGAAGAAGAGGTAGATACAAGAAATGAGGGAGAACCGCTTCGGAAAAAGGCTAACAAAACTGAAGACAGCTATATTGGTTGTTTTCCAGGATGACGTGTTGTCTCGAATGGACAAAACTAATAAAAATTTGCAAAAGCCTGGACTGGACTTAATTAGCGTGTGTCAATGCAATCATTGATTCCGTTTTTTAGCCACGTTAGGGAAAATATTGATGAATATAAAATCCAATCTAGGAGCAGTTGTATCAAGAACTCAGTGACGAAAGGAATGTAAAATAAGAAGATACCTTGATGAAGAAAGATCAGAAAAATTGAGCCGATGTGATAAATTTCCTGTGATACTTACTACAGTTGTTGATCAACTACAAGCAGAACTAAAAAAGCGAGAAGAATAGTATTGCGAACTAGTCGATCTTTTCCGACATTTAACAAACAACATAGTGAAGCAAAAACTTAAAAGAACTCCTAACGGAAACGTTAGTTAAATCTTTGTGAAAAATACTGAGGTGATCTCGATGAAGAAAGCTTTCGCTCTTAAATTCTTCATTTTAGTGAACATTTGAAATGTTACCTCAAAGAAAAGTCTGCAAATATTTCACCAATCGAATTATACGAATTAATGTATCAAAATGATCTTGGTGATATTTTTTTCAAATATAATGATTGTTTACCAGATTTTTCTGTCAATATCAATCGAGAATTGTGAAACAGAGAGGATTCTCCAAATTAGCGTTTATCAAAAACAAATTACGTGCTACAATGGAACAAGAACGCATTTCTGCTCTCGCCTTGTTATCAGTTGAAAGTGAGGTGACCAGTTCTCTTGATTTCCAGGATGTGGTAGAGGATTTCACTACTCATTTTCTTGTTTATTACATTTATATAATATATAGCGTACGTTTTTATATACATTTAGAACGTTCCATTATAATATCATCTGATGCATGACATGGTTGATGTCGTAGAATTACTTGTATTACCTTAACTTTCTTACTGTACTTTCATAGAAATGTATTACATGAAGTCAGCAAGAGCCACACATTTCTTCTAGCCCCGAGTCTCTAGATGGGTTAATCCGACCCTGGCTATTGGAGACCACGCGTCACAACGCTCACTACCTTGAAGGTCCTTTGATACCGGGTCCTTTGGTTTTCCGGGCAGGCCCTTTGGTAACCGTCTCTGTCTTAAAGTAACATTTATAAATTGAAAGGTATTTTCGTGAGATGGTTGTAGATATCTGTATATTTCCCATCAAGAAATCCAGTTAAGAACTGTTATAGAACAGAGAATGCTATATTTAAACTCAAATGCCAACAAGGTATTCAGAAGAAAGACAAATTGGAGCATTGATTTTGCTATTACCTGAACCATAAACGATGCAATGATGATCGTTTGAGGAAAGCAACGATGAATGAAACGAAAAAATAAAATGTTTAAAAATACCTGCATATATTGTGTTAGTTTTCACATGCTTATCGAGAAATGAAACCATATTCACTTAGCAAGGTTAAATTGGAAATATGATATGTATTGCAGGCAACGTGACATGATCCAGAATAATAGCGGTTCTTGGTGTAAAAATTGAATTGTTCGGGTTATTTCTAGATTACTACCGTCATTAAATTGAAAATTTGGCTTCTATCAAGTTATGAATAGTAGAAAATGGTGGTTGACAAAACACTAGCGTCAGTCCATATGAAGTCTTTCATCATGGTTGCTCGACTACTTCCATTTTTCAAAATATTTATATCCCTTATATAACAATAGTTCAAAGCGTGTATTCTTTTATTTTTATTCCAACGGATTAATTAATGTCAGCCATATTTGTGTCGCTTACGGAAAATGTAATATCTTCGGACTGGTTTATCACAGGAAATTCAAGTAAAAACCATTATCTCCTTTATAGTCCTCGATCCACCTTATACCCCCGTAGAAATTTTGAGGCCAGGAAATTTTGATGGTGGATTTATTATGATGCGGACCTTTAGGAAGTTCAGAAAAACTTGGATAAACATCTTGATTTTAGTGCCACATAATTTAGGAGCGTTTTTCAAAATGCGGATTCATTTAATAAGGTTTTTGTAGTATGTGAACCATAAGGCCTAAAAATTCAAAGTAAATGTTAAACTGAAGGTTTTTCGGAGCGAGGAGTTCAAACAAAAGATCCAAGTTTGCGTAAGAGTATTACATCCACAATTTTCCGAAATGGCGGCATGCTAAATATTATTTTTTTCAAGTGATAGAACTTGAACCTGTATATTAAACTAAGTAAAGTACAGCCTCGTATTTTTCAATCCGACAGGGAAATGAAACATCTTAATACATTAGTGGGAAATTAATACGGGACTACATGTAGCGGTACGTGACCAATTTCCCATCATATTGGATTGAGGGCAATTTCTTCAAACAGATAGTCGTTCCCCTTGTCAGACGTAGTCTACCTGTCACCATGTTGGAGTTACCGTCACTAAAAGTTAGCAATGATGACAAGGTTGGTGAAACGTTAAGAAAACCCTTAAATATCAAATAAGGAATACTTGTAGTTACATCAGACGTAGTGCTTGTCTTGATAACATTATAACTAATTTAACTGCTAACACTATTGATTGTGGAACTTTGGAACCTCCTGTATCTGACCATTTAGGTATTTGGTTAGCAATGAACATAGTAATTGATCCTGTTCGGTATGTTACTCCATCCCCTGTTGTTTATCATGATGTATCTATTTCAAATATAATGGTACTGATGGTGTATCTTAACCTGATCCTCTGTAAGTTATCGTTTGATAACTCGGTCGAGTTAAATGTTGCCTGGGAGAAGTTAATTCACGTAATAGAACACGGTATACAGGAGTATTGTCGGTTTAAGTCGATACTTAGTAAAAAATCTTACTAACCATGGTTCAATGGAAAATTGCTTCGTCTACGTAAATTGTTATTCTTTTATTATTATAGGTCAAAAACTGGATCTTCTGTAGACTTAATTATGTATAGATGTCTTAAGAAAAAGTATACCAATGAACTTAGGAAAGCTAAACTTAATTATAATGACTCTAAAATTAAAATCTCTATAAATAAGACCAAGATGGCATGGAACTTGATTAAAAGTGAGATTAATGGGAACGGAGATGAAACTAATGGTTCCTTTACTCCTGATGATGGATTCCACTTGATGAAGTTCTCAAGGATCACGCGAAAGATCGTAATGTGCACTACACAAATAATGGTTTTACCAGCAATCCAACTCAATGATAATGTAAAATGGTATTTTCCAGAATTTTTATTGTTCTTTAGCTGCTACTATTTCTGTTTTACTATGATGTGACAACAAAAAATACGAAATAAAACAGTAAGGAAGAACGGTTTGACTGGTTACAACACTTATTCACAGCTTTCTCACCTCTGTAATAATATTCATGACAAGCTACCGCCTTATATTTTAAATATATTTACGCAGCGCAATGGGACATACACCATTCCTGACTAATGGTTTCTTACAGGTACTTCATTCAATACAACCACTCTTGTAACTAAGGGAACGAGGGGACAAAGTAGAAATAATTTGAAACCCTGCTCTATGTGCGAACACTTGTAAATACATATAAATCACAAGATATGCAACATGCAAAATAAATATTACCGACACCGATAATCAAGTATGCCCACAACTATTAGATTACTACACTTCTTGATTCTGACTATTTTTACAAAATCTTATGAAAGTATACGCGAAAGATTTTATTTTTGGTTATAGCTATTTTTTTTAACTTCTACTTTCTTCTATTCTCGAGTTCCAAAATATAACTTCCAGTACAGGTAAATATATTTATCCTGATATATTATGGATATCTAAGGTATTTGCTAACACATAAAATGAAAATAGATACTTAAAGATAATTGCTAACCACCTGAACGAACCAAATAATACCCTGAGAGCAAGATGGAAGGTTATTTATTAAGATTTTATGCTACTTTTTAGCGTATTTAGCCTTTGTTTTCCTGACGCCTCCTTATCAGGGCCATTGTTCTCGATTCTAATACAGAAATTTTGTTCTATTACTTTTAGCGTATATTGGTTTCGGCGAATAACGGGATGCTATCTAGTACACCCCGAATTTCACAAGGCAACAACTTCAAAATATAGATTATACACTTACTCAAATTTAATTTAATTCAATTTAATTCTTGGGTGGCCACTTTTTTTTAATTGCGTGCACGTATGCCTGACTTGTGCGTATAGCACCCTACTCTACATACGTAAACTACAACACTGTAATTCAACATTCTCAAGTGTTTTTACTTGTGCACGTTTGCAATGAGTCGTAAATATTTTATGATACATGTCCAACAAAATGACAGGTTACCTTTTCCTTCGACAATTTCGAGATATCGGTGATACCAATGACTTGTTTATACCACAATATGGTACCTATTGCTTCCCTTTTCAATTATGTTTGCTGCTATTCAGAGTGACAACCTTTCGTTTTTGATAAATGTACCGCGAATGCATTCACTTTGCTACCACGCCTTATAGCTACTTTTACACATCTATTCAAAGTCGGTATTAACACCACTACACCAGTTTTCTCAATAATAAAGTTAGTCCATTGTACCGGTACTCCTAACACTGTACAAGGATACGTTACGTGGACCATAAATGCAACACGATTTGAATGATTCCAGATGTTGTCATTAATTCCTTACGCCGCTACATCAACCTAAAAAGTAAATTACTTACAATTCGTAGATTAGCTCATGCGAAGAGGGATTTCTCAGCATGCAGTAGGTTGGTGTTTCGGAACTTTCCTGGACCAAACAATATTTAATTACCTGCTGCTATACGCATTTCGTTCAATGCGATTTTCATATGCATAATATTCCACGGTATCTGTCTCGCACTAACACGTACAAAATTTCACACTGTAGGCGATAAAACATCAGCCAGGGCATATATTTCCATACATCACCTTCTCTGTCACGCTTCCATTCTTTTCTATGCTTTTCTATCCGGTGTGATCTAAACTATCGGGTTGCCACTTCCGCTTGTCCATTGCCAAAGTTGATGACGTCACCGTTCGATTTAATATATGGTTGCTACATCTCCTGCAGGACATACACTCATGCATCGACCCCACAGGGTGTGAGTTAACATGAAAACTTAACGTAACTGGTATTTGTTGTCACCACAGAGAGTGAGTCAACATGGTAAATTCAATGTAACTGGCGTGCCCGGTTACAATATTAAAAACTTGTCCCAACCTAGATACAAAAAAGCAATCAAGGACCTTCTTGTTAAATCTTGTGCTTATAATCTGATCGAGTTGGAACATTTTTTTGGCCGTAGTGTATAACCAGATGAATAAAAATTGTTGTTACGACAAAACATCTGCATTATGTTTGTTTGTATACAACCAACGGATTTTGTGATTTGTTTGCTTTGTTGAATCTAATATGAAAGGACGACTGGTAGAAATTAATTAAATCCAATTATCATATTTTCTAGAATATTTTGCCTATGTCATTCAATTTACGTGCTATTGTTCAATTTATGCATTCTAGTTATAATAGTCTTACATCTGGACAACATCAATATGCAAATGTGTTGCCAAAGGATGTTTGTTTATAAATAAATGAAAATAAAAAAATAGTTTACCCTCGAGTATTACTTGTTTTTTATACGAAATATTATTGTTGGGTCTTTGTTGTCTGTGAACATTTTAGACATTGTATGTTGTCTTAAAATACTGATATAACGTTTTTTTAATGTTGGCCTTAATGTTAATAATAGCTATATGCTGTATGTGTTTATATATAAATGTGTATGTGCGTAAGTATGTATGTATGTGAGTATATGGACATTTATTTAAATATATATGCATTTACATGAACCTACATATGGGTATATATGTGTAGTTAATGTAACAAATGTTTAACAGTATGCATATATATAATATTAATGTATTTTGGACGATGTCAATAGCGGATGTACTGCTTTAAGATGCAATAAAATTGAATTGAATTGAATACAGCATATTAATATTGATATATCGTCATCTTGGAACCAGAAGGTACTACCCTGGTATGTCCATTTTTTTTTTTTTTTTTTTTTACTTTTGAGACTTTTTTGAGACTTTAGCAACTTTTAAGAAAAATAGTTTTAAAGTTTGAAGCTGCATTTAAAGTCTCTATACATTCATTTCATTTCTAGCCACTTGCAGGTCGTTTTGTGAGATTAAGTTTTAGGTTTGATACTCTTCAGTACAAGGTCTTTGACTGCAGTGTTAACTGCACTTTGCCAAAAAGTTAGGGTTACTAACCGTTCGGCTTTTGCCGGACATGTCCAGCTTTTTAACCTTTTTAGAAATGTTAGGCCGGCATTTGTCTTTTCTTGAAAAAGTCCGGCATTTTGTGAATAATGAGCAAGACATTACTTCATCTAAATTGCATTTTGTTTGTGTTATTTAAGGTAAACTGTATGGTCACGAGCGGTAATTTGTCACTATTTATTAACTACTAGGATGCGTAGTTGGTGGTGCTATCGATATATCGCACTCGATTATTTTTGTCTCCGTTCGCAAAATTACGAAAAGCACAAAACATTGATAAGAACTAGCACATCAGCAAGTAATATATTTGTCTGTAACCTCCCCAAAACTTTCACTTATAAAGACATAAAGGTACATAGCGAACGTAATTGCGCCTAGAAAAAATACTGATTGCTGCAATTGCATTGTGTCCGGCATTTTTTAAGAAAGTCCGTTTTTTTTGTAGTTTTATCCGTCATTTGACAACTTCCAGTTGGTATGTTTACAAAAAGTTTACATAGTACCTTCTAGTTCCAAGGTAACGATCTGCTTCCTTAACTTTTACGAATTTTTGAAAACTCCAAAATTCGTATTTCATGAATATTGGAGGCGCAATATATCTGGTGGAACACAGTATAGAAATTTATTATTTTCACACGTTATACACTTATATCAAAAGAAACTACGATATACATTTCAACTTTGATATTTGAGTTTAAAGTGAGTAAAAAATTTGCAAATTGAGGATGAATAATACTCATGCGTACTTTGGTATCAGCATTGCAGACCCTTATCTTTGATGGGAGACCAGATAAAAATATTTTTCACACGTTATGTTAGGAGAAACTACGGTAAAAATTTCAATTTTAATATTTAAATTTAAAGGGAGATACAGATTTGTAAAGTGATGACAAAAATTGCTCGTACGCGCTTTAGTAACTTGTATAAAGAATTGTTGTTAAGATAGATGATATTCTTTACTACCATTAGGGAAGAGTGATTTTACTACTGTAATCATAATTGAAGTGGTCGACGCAAAATGGGCAGAGAATGCGTAGTTTTATCTGTCAGGTTATCTAGTATATTATGGTGAGTTTTCAGCGGACTATCTTGAAAATTGACGTTGGTTTTAAAGTTTGCATATGGTATGCGGAAATCTAAAACTGATGTATGTGATTTTGTGAGGAGAACAAAAACTAGCTAAAACACAACAAAAACAATTGGTGCCGTTCATTTTATGATCTTTAGAAAAGAAGGGTAAACAAAGGAAGATAGTTACGTGATAACTACGATACGTATTAAATTAAAAAAATATATTTTATATTTAACGATAAAGTTGGATTATTTTAAAAACTTTCCAGTGGCCAAACTACATGTAAATACTCAATTCTATTAAGAGTATGTTTTGATAAAACTTTGGTAAACTTTATTTTATAGTAACTTTTGACTTCGGCCCATCACGATTTGCTCATTTACAGTTAGTTAAAATCCACACCCATGCCCCTGGTGGGACTCGAACCCGGGACCTTCCAGCTGTTGGCCTAAAGCCTCAGACCGCACAGCTATCCGGCCGGCGAGAATGTTTTGACTGTGCTGTTTTAACATTGATGTGTTTAATAACGACTCCATTGTTGCTACTGAGAATGACGTGAAAACGACTCCTAATTCAGTAGCTCACTACAGGAACTCCACTATAGGCCTCGTGGGGCCACCATGTCCCAATGGTAGAGCGATCACCTCTGGCGCAAGGGGTCGTCAGTTCGATCCCTGCTGATGCCACATGGCGCGCACATGCATTATTCATCTCCAATTTGCAAATCTGTAGTTCCCTTCAAATTCTAATATCAAAGTTCAAATATCTACTGTAGTTTTTCCTTACATAAGTGCATAACATGTGGAGAAAGTTAATTTTTATCTGGCCTCCCACCAGAGATAAGGTTCTCCGACGTTCATACGAAAGTACGCACGAGCATTATTCATTCCCAATTTGCAAATCCCTTCAAAATCAAATATCGAAGTTAAAATTTCTAACATTGTTTCTTCTGACATAAATGTATGGCGTGTGCGAAAATAAATATATATACAGGGTGTAACAAAAGTAACTTGTAATAGGCCAACTTGGTTATGAGTACAGATACGAAAATATGTCAGAGGGAAAAGTGGCTGCAAATGATCGGTTCGCAATCTATAAACGTTGAATGTTCCAAATCGGACCAGATGTTTCGGCTCCACACTGGTGGAGCGCCCAATGGGAACGAAAAATGCAACGTTGCCAGTCGTGCTGTCATAATCATAGGCGCATTATGTCATGTAGTAATGAAACGAAAAGCAAGGAAGAAGTATGCCGGAGGGAAGGAACAATAATACTACACATCTCGGTTGCAATCATTACCGCAGTGGGGTTCAGGGGCGGGTAGGGGTGATGAAATTCGTAACGCGTTAAAAGTTGAAAGTTGTAAATATCATAACATTTGTGTCAAACGTCACAGGTGCGTTTCGGACAACAAAAGATGAAAGAACGTTCCAATAAACATGGGTCCTACGCCGCCTCGTTTTCGAGATACAGGATTGCCAACTTGGAATCCAAAATCGCCTCCTGACCAGTAGAATTGAAGACAAAGATGTGAACAAACGTCGGGAGGTTATTCCTGACACCCAAACAAGCAATAAAGTCCTCTTGAGATTGTCGAATTCCGGTGGCTGTAAGAGATACAGGATTGCCAACATGGAATCCACAATTGACGTCTGACGATTGGAATTGACGAGAAAGACGTGGAATCCTTCGGTAGGTGATCTCAGAGATCATAACAATCAAGAAAGCCCTCTTGCATTGTGTTTGAATTCCTGTGCATCTAAGAAATACAGGGTTGTCAACTGTGTGAGGCATTAACGACTATAACGAGTGTCACCTCAAAATAATTTATGAAAAAGGCAGCAAATTACAAATGTACGCTTGTAACCTGATACCTACGGGAGGGCGACACGTGACCAAGCACACATCAGCAGTGTCGCACAAGCAATGTTCACACTCCAACACAAACACAGCTTGTTAACTGGAACAGATACCTTTTATCGCATGAAAAGCTGTGGTATAAGTAGTGAATGAAATTAAGCGAAAGTTGATTTGTCAGTGTTGCCAACTATGGTAGCTATGAAGCTCGAACATGGAGAAAGTACGGAGTCCGTATCGAGAAACGAACAAATGTAGCACAACACCAATACTGTAGAATGAAAGACTGCAATGTAGGGAGTAAACAACAGAATACAAAGCATGCAGATTTAAGAAAATATCCCATATGGTTTAATGTGGAAAACGTCAAGTACATTGTTCCTATACCTCAACAATCCGGATGGTGTTTGTGTGGAATTGACATCTCGAACATTTGCCGAGAGATACGAAAATACTCGGGTTGCAACACTGCATAATAACAATCCATACTCTCCAAACCATAGAAACGATTCTTGAATATGCTTTCTGTACCTTGAATGTGTCATTTTTATTCATACGTATGCCAGTAAACACGACATTGAAAATCGTGAAACTCTGAAATCCATAAGCAACGAGCTCATGTCAATGTGGGATTCGAGCTCACGCACCTATCCACTCCCAAAGGTAACGCGTTGTCACCGTTCGTACTTAGACACAACACTACGTAGTCATGGTACTTTATGTCATATGTGTACCTGATTTGACTGAGGGAAATACACTGTGTGATTGAGGAAACGCCCGAACTCTACCGTGTGCATGAGGAAAGACCCCTAAATTTCGTGACTGGGATTATGAAAGTAAGGCACAACATGGATACCTTCATTGGGATTGTCTAGATTTCGAACCGGCACAGCCTCAGATACGTGCAATACAAAATAGGTAACTAGTAGTTTAATAGAAATAACTTGTGTTGTTGCAATAAAATTTGTTCGTTTCTCGATACGGACTCCGTACTTTCTCCATGTTCGAGCTTCATAGCTACTGTAGTTGACAACACTAACAAATCAACCTTCGCTTAATTTCATTCACTACTTATACCACAGCTTTTCATGCGATAAAAGGTATCTGTTCCAGTTAACAAACTGTGCGTTTGTGTTGGAGTGAGAGCATTGCTTGTGCGACACTGCTGATGTGTGCTTGGTCACGTACCCCCTCCCGTTGGTATCAAGTTACCAGCGTACATTTGTAATTTGCTGCCTTTTCCATAAATTATTTTAAGGTGACACTCATTAATGCCTCACACAGGTGGCAACCCTGTATCTCTTACGGCCACCGGAATTCGACAACCTCAAGAGGACTTTATTGCTATTCCCTAGGACAAGGAATAACCTCCCGACGATTGTTCACATCTTTGTCATCAATTCTACTGGTCAGGAGGCGGTTTTGGATTCCAAGTTGGCAATCCTGTATCTCGAAAACTAGGCGGCGTAGGACCCATGTTTATTGGAACGATCTTTCATCTTTTGTTGTCCGAAACGCACCTGTGACGTTTGGCCCACATGTTATGACATTTACAACTTTCAACTTTTAACGCGTTACAAATTTCAACACCCCTACCCGACCCTGAACCCCACTTTCCGTTTCATTACTAAATACATAATGCGCCTATGATTATCACAGTACGACTGGAAACGTTGCATTTTTCGTTTCCATTGGGCACTCCACCAGTGTGGAGCCCAAACGGCTTGTCCGATTTAAAAAATTCAACTTTTTAGATTGCAAACCGATCATCTCCAGCCACTTTTCCTCTGACATATTTTCGTATCTGTACTCATAACCAAGTTGGCCTATGACAAGGGACTTTTGTTACACTCTGTATATATATATATAGCTCTTGCGTAGCCTAGTCGGTAGCGCGCTCAACTTCAATGCGAGCGGTCCCGGGTTCGATCCCCGATGGGGGCTCAAATATTTCGGTGTTGACCCAGCATCGTGAGGACAATTGGGGAGCTGCTGTGAATAAAAGACAGTGGCGATCACAGTGAGAGCTTCGGTTCTCCTCTCCCAACCCGTCTGGTCAGCGTGGGAGCAGTAGACCAACTCCTCCCTTCGGGGAGAGGCATCATCCAGTAGTGGATTGAATATGGCTGTGATTTATTATTATTATATATATAGGGTGAGTCATTGACGAGTGACAACCTAAAATAACTTGAAAAAGGAACAGATAATAAAAATGTTCGCAGGTACCTGTAGCCTTAAGGTAACATTAAGCTTGTAATGGTGGAAAAAATTTTCTGGGTGAATGGCCAGTGTGTAGCCAAATGCTGCAATCTTTTGTCCTACAGTTTGTAAGTCTGCCAATAATTTAAGGGGGAGACTACCGTTATTGGTAACGTAAAGTCTATACAAGACTTATGAATATCTTGTGTTTCCCTTATGTGAATAGATTGTAACATTAGCTTCGTAAATGTCATTAGTTGAATAGATTGTGCAATTATCGTACCCTTTTCGTCATTACTCCTTACTTTATTTATTTCGTTTTGTAAACGTTTTATTGAGGTTTCAACCTCGGAGAATGTCTTTGAGACTGTCTCGGCATATTTCTTCGTATCCTGAACTACTGATATCAAATGTCTGTGATCTGTGTGTAATTGATCATGCAAAGTTTTGACAGTACGCGCAATAGTTTCTTTCTTTGCCACATAAGGGATTAAGGTTTGTTTATTCACCAGATCTCATTTTCGAGAGCGTTTAGCGCAGCGTCTATACTAGGAGGTTGGGACATTTTTTGTTCATATACCAGGGGTACAGATTTTTCGAAAACTACCTTTGAATGTAGAGGATTCCATAGGATTCAGGTAGTCACTAATATCTTTGGTTCCAAGTCGTCCCTTTGCATATTTCCAACACTTAACATAAAAAGGAGTAGTAAAATCAACATCGTGGTTTCTGAAAAGAAAAGAAATGGGGTCCTAAACTAAAGTTTTTTAATAATAATGAGACTGCTAAATGTTTCAGAACTTATTTCGAGATAAAAATAACATCTCCGTAATATTTTAACAATATCGGACAGGACGTCGATTATGTAACTAATAATTTTACACTGAAAGTATTGAATAACCATATCAGATATATATAACCATATCAACACTTGAGTCCTAACCTAAACGTTTTTTAACTGGGTTTAATTATGCAAGAATTCCTTCCACGTGACCGGTAACTCTAATACCTCTATTTTGACTTTCGAATTACTGCGTTTTGTGATTAGCACTTCAAAACTGTTGTTGTAGTCTTTCTTAGATCTAACAATCAATCTTCGCAACTTAAATTTGAGCCTAGTCAGCCATATTAGAAATTGCATATATGACCATGTTGTAATGTATTTTTGCTTTGCTCCATTAATCAGTGCTTCGCGACTAGAGTTTGGAAAAACCTGTTTATGCAGTCGTGGGTGAGTACCAGCTAAGCTTAAGTCTACAATATTTGTGACAAACCGTGTAATTGTTTTCAGTGCCTGTAGTGACATACGCGGCTCTGAGGAGTTAGTAAAACTTCTTTGTGGTAGTTCGAATTCCAAGCAATTATTCGGGATTTCATATAAGCTAGTAAGACTCATTATAGCATTACAATACTTACTCTACGATATACCAAACTATCCTGGTGATAAATCTTGACTTGTTCAAGTTGTTTTGAATTTTATCTACGATAAAGAGAGAGTATCCTAAGTACTATATAGTCGGCAGTATTTAAATTTTTAGCTTTTTTAAAGATTCAATTTCATATTCATCCGATTTTTGTGAATCAGGTTCTGTGTAAAACCAGTTATACATACGAGACAATTTAGTCATCACGCATTTACTTGGTCTTGGGTTGTGAAGTGGATAAGGGCATGTCCAATTTTCTGAGGAATAATCCATTATGTTTATGGGTTCCAAATCTTGGATGTCAAGTACCTTAATTGCGGGAAAGACTTGTTGAAAAATATTCGCTAAAACGGAGTATAGCAGAAAATTCTTTGATCAGGCCTAATGCCAAATAGTACTTCCGGAAAAGATGTTGGAAATGTCGCAATACCTGTGTCCCATTCAAAATCCGACTATGCTACGAAGCGTTCGTAGCGCACCTTTGCATCATCTTGCAAAAACTCTTCAGCTATTGGCTGTTTAAATACAAAATGACTTACTCTAGGTGTTTCGTTGTACCAATTGACATGGACAGGCATCGTAGCCAGTTCTCTAATCCAAAATTTGTAATCATTTCCAAAGTAACCAATTATATGAGCTAAGTGGGATACTGAGGGTTCTTCTAGTTGCTGTAAAAGATGTGCTTGTTCCATTTTCTTGTATAAAGTTAAAGCAAACTACTTGACTACATGTACTCACAATGGCATGGCAATTTGTGTATCTGGAATATTAATTACCTGTAAAAGACAACAGGGATTCATCACCACCTGACTTCAGTTTGATTAAACTACAAATATATTTAGTTCTCTAACAATTAGTTTGGTAGATAATATTAATTAACATCACCTATATAACTTGCAAATTAATCTTAAAGAGTACTACCACATTCATAAATATCATGAAGAATCAATTGAAATATAAAAAAATCAAATCAAATATACTTAATGAAAAATCAAAAGAGTGGTGGGGCATTTCTACCATTTTACTAAACTTCCGTACACCTTTCCTCATTTTGTCCTGTCCATTTGCCTTAGTTATGACCTACTTGTGTACCAGTGGCTTTTCTCTGGGGAGGCGCAGAACCAGTTCCGTTTCGTGGAAATTCCTGAGTTTTTGTGTTTTGGTTCTGCAATCTTTTCCTTCCGTATTGATTAACTTGTCGGCGTTTCGATAGGCGATTATTGGGGTTGGAAAAACAATTTCTGTTGTAATGACCAATCTTACCACATAGAAAGCATACCACTGGCTCCTTTTTGTCATTTAAGTTAAGATTTTGCATTTGTTTGACGAGATTTACACGTCTTGGTCCCGGAAAGGGAGGCCATCGTCTTGGTTTTACGTTTCGAACCTCTGTGGTTCCGTCATCATGCGTTGGAGCATGCACTGCGTAATCAATTGCACGCCGTTGGGAATTATACCGTGCCTTTTCAAACAACATCATTTGTTCGTGTAGTTCCTCCATACTTTTGCAATTTAGTCTTGTTAAATATTCGAGCACTTGTGCACCTAACCCTTTTAGAACATGCTGAATCTTAGTCAGTTCACTCATATCTGGGTTTGCTCTTTGTCACATCATAAAAATACTCGGTGCTTGATTCGGTGTCAAGCTTCTTTCTGTCAAATAGTGCATTATTTGGGTCTGATCTAGTAGAAGGTAAATGCTTCTCGAATTCTTTCAGATAATCATCGAACTTTTCTATCTCATCGAGCTTGGTTTTGTACGAATAATAGTAATTCTTTTTGGCCCGTCCAATATACCGAGAAAGTAACTTCTTGCGTCAGCGTCCTTCCAAGCATAAATGCCTTTCACTAATTTGAAGTGTTCCAGGAAGGCTTCGACGTCATCAGTAGGTAATCCGGAAATTTTTTCCATCGGCAAGTTTGGAACTCGGTTTGAAATGACAACTGAACTTGCTCCAGCCATTGTTTGATTGATTTCGTAAATTGAACACTTATCACCTGTTTTCCTGCAATGGGATCGAGTATGATACATTACCTTAGCTTTTCCACTGTAGTTGTGGTTGAATTAGTGTCCAGTCTGCAAAAATAGAAACGTGCCTTAAATAATACTTGTTCACTTACTGCTTCCCAAGTCAATTTCTGCATGACATCAATTTCTTTCTTCTTTTTGCCCGTATTATGAAAACCTATGGGTCTGCCGTTTAAAATACATACTTATCAACTGCGTTCTATCCTAACAGAGAGCCCCTTACCAATTTCTTTTTCCCTTTTAGCTGCGTGAGCCAAGAGTTGGCAGCTCTGGTTCAAATAGGGTTAACTCTAATCTGTCGTGGGCCAGACGACTTTCCAGCTAACATTTTCTCTATCCTAGGAGTTCTGTTACTAAGTGGTCTAGTAGATCACTACGGTATACCTTATTCCTTATAGTTGATACGCCAAAACTCATTGTTTCTGACCCAAAGAGAGTCATGATAAGGGGTAAGATAAGATATAGAAGGTATGGAACGTATAGGTAAGACCTAAAAAAAGGAGGGGTCTGAAAAACGTAGGATTCCAACAATAGGGAGGGTCATTCCCTCTCCGCCTAGATTATTGTAGGAACTAGGGTGTTTAAAGTAGTAATGGAGTGCAATGTTTTTGGCACTTTTGAGAAAAAAAATGTTATACATGACTATTATGAGGTTTTTACTTTACTTGATACTCATACCCAGCACTTTTCTTTCTTTTTTTAGTTTAACGGAGTAAACGCGTCAAAAAATATGAGACATCGAGGGACATAATTGCCCATTGTTAAATTTAAATACAGTGGCTTTTGTGTTCTTTGGCGAACCATACGTACACTACGACGCGGATGAGCCGAAATAGTACGATGTGAGTGGAATAATGTTGCTCTCGACTAAACGCAAAGTTTACCATGGAGTTTAGTTCGTAGGCTAATGGAATGGACATGAGCTGAGGCGGTGTAGGTAGATATAAAAAAATTTGTATACCAGAACTACACACACACCGAAGAGTTCTCGTCTCTCTATAATACAAATGTTACACATAATTTGCTTTATATTCACTATTGCTAATATTTGTACTATACACTTGATTTCTTATGTTCTATGTGCTTTTACTATTTACTTCCGGTTCAGGTAGAACTTGTTTCCTTTTTCTCTTGGACTGTTCGAAATTCATTTGGGGGGTAGAATGGTTTCAATCTTTTAACGTTTATAGTGATCTTGCGAGATTTTCTTATTGTATGTTCCAAGAGATGTACATTAATTGGTCTGGTCTCTAGTACTTTCTAGGGTCCCGCGTATTTCGGCATTATTTTCGGAGATAAACCAGCCTTCTTATGGTACATTCTAACAAGTACCAGTTGACCTGTTTGAAACTTTATATCTACTCTTTTGGGATCAATAGACGCTTTAGCTTGAGCTTGAGTTTGAGCAATTCTTTCCTTTGCTAACTCGCGCACAATTTTCATCTGATTTTGTAATTTCTGGATAGTGGGGTTCTGGGACTTGTACGGTATTTCGTTTGGGAATGTACACTTCTGCCCTAGCAGAATCTCATACGGGGACAGCGCTATTTTATCGTGGGGGATATATTATAACCGTAGCAGCAAAGACCCAGGTAGTCACACCAATTGTCCTGCGATTTATTTACGTATTTACGGAGAAATGAGCCTATCACTTTCATTTTCGTCTCACAGACTGAGTTAGATTCCGGATGATAGCTTGTTGTGAAGTGCTGTCTGATCTGAAGCACTGACGTAAGTTCTCGTATCAGTTTTGACGTAAAATTGGATCCAAGATCAGTCAAAATAGTGCTAGGTAGTCCAAACACGGTGAATACGTCATTAATTAGAAACGCGCTAACCTGGCCTCCTGTTATTGATTTCAATGGTTTGACAATAATGAAATGATTTAAGTATTCACAGGCTACAATGATTTAACGACAGGATCTTCTCTCTCAGAGGACCATAAATATCAAAAGAAATACATTCAAAATCTCGATTTACCTTTAGTGGGCAATGCAGTCCTTGCTTTCGTGCCGTATTTTCATTACATTCCTGACATTTAGTACAAGACTTTATGTAGGATTTGAGGTCTACTGACATTCCGGCTCAGTAGTACCTTTCTTTGGCTGCCATGAACGATTTATGAAATCCTTGGTGGGCGCCTGTGTAGGGGTTACTGTGAACTTCATGTAAAATGTCTCGGATGAGACTTTTAGATATTACCAATCGATAAGAGTCACCAAACTTTCTGTACAAAATTCCGTTTTTAATTTCGTAGAACCTGACATCTAGCTCAGTCGGATCTGTTTGTTTTTTCTGAATTATTTCTTGGATTTTATCGTCTTTTTGTTGAGCAGCTCGGAAATCTTTTTCTTTTTCTAGAACTATTGTGTTAACCGCTAAGGGGTCTTCTCTTAATTTTCGTTCTTGATCCGAGAGTTCCTTTATGGCATGTCTTGATAGATAGTCTGGTACTATGTTGCAACGTCCGGCGACGTGCTTAATTTCGAAATTATACGGAGCTAGGCGTAAAGTCCAACGGATAAATTTTCCTAACAGATGGGTGCATTTTCTGAGGTAGCACGTGGCGCACGAATCTGAGTAAACTACAAACTTTATATCGGCTAAATATTGATGGAAGTGAGCTATCGCTTGCACTACACAAAGATATTCCTTCTCAGGAATACTGTAATTTCTTTTGGGTTTGATAATGTTCGAGAATAGTAGGCAATCACATGTTTAACTCTATCTTTAATCTGTATAAATGTTGCCCCTTTGTCGTTTTCAGCGGCATCAACGTGTAACTCTGTGGCTATGTTGAGTCGACAAATGCGAGCACTGGATGTTCGCATAGTAATTTCTTTAGGGTGGTGAAGGCTTGCTTCTCTTCTTCATCGAATATAAATGGAGTGTTAGCTTTCCTGAGTTTAGTCAGTGGTTTAGCTACTGTAGAAAAGTTCTTTATAAACCGTCGAAAAAAAATTGACGGTTCCAAGAAAGGACCGTACATCTTTGACACATTTTGGGTATGGAATTTGAGTTATTACTTCCACCGCTTCAGGGTCTGGTTGAAGTCCAGCCCGTCCTGCCAAAAATCCAAGCATTCTAGTGTTCTCGTGACATAGGCGACATTTTTCTGGGTTCAATTTAAGATTTGCTTCACGTAGTTTTTGAAAAACTATCTCAAGACGTTCTAACATTTGGGAGGATGAGTCAGCCCAAATTAATAAATCGTCCATATATGCCGCCATGATTTTCCATTTTAAAGAACCGAAGATTACATCGACTAAATTTTGAAATATCGATGGAGCGTTCCTCAAGCCAAAGGGAAGACGATTAAAAGCATAGACTCCAGAACTGCAGCCAAAAGCAGTTTTGTGCTGATCTTCTTTACGAATGGGAACGGCAAAATACCCGCTACGCAAGTCCAGCGTACTTACTAAGTGCGTGTTTACTAAGCAATCCAACACGTCATCAACACCTGGCATTACATAATTTGTTTTACGTATGAGTTTATTAATTCCTCTATAGTCATATACCAACCTATTTCCACCTTCTCTTTTGCTTACTAATAAGCAGGCAGCTGCGTACGGACTATTAGAGGGGTGTATTTTACCGGCTTTTCGTAATTTCTTAACCTCTTCTTCAGTTATCTCGCGCTCGCGTGCTGTTGTTCTATAAGGGGGATACGCGACTGGGATATTTGAGATTAATTCCAAGGGAAACTGGTAGAGATGGGTAGTAGTCACATCAGCTAGGTCCCAGGCAATAATATCTTTGTAATCCTGCATTAGATCTACTACTTGCATTCTTTCCTCGGTGGTGAGAGAAGATCCGATGTTCAATTCCTTTTCTAAATCATGCTCTTTACTTGAGCTTCCTGGTGAAGAGAGAGGAGGGGTGGGAGGGGCAGATAGTGAATTAGATGTAAATGAGGAAAAACTTGAGCTGAAGGGAGGTGGAGGATCGTAGTCCTCTACTTTAGATACTTCAAAAATCTTTCCTATAATTTCTCCTTTGGGAAATTTCACTGGGATGCTTTTGTAATTTAATACAGGAATTACATTCTCTGGGGAAGTACCGTCCACCAATGTAGGTAGAGTAAAACATCTATATTTGTACGTCAATCCTCCTGAGTTCTGTACTACAAAATTTTCTTTCGGAGCTTCCTTCATTCGTATGCGTATCAGCTCTGCTGACGTCGGTGGGATCACAATCTCTACGTCACTACACACGTAACGTTTTCCGCAAGGAGGTTCCGGCTCTTTTTGAGAAAGTTGTTGTAAAACTACTTCTGGTGTTTCTATTTCCTCAGTTTGCGTTGCTTGTGTATTAGACTGCACTTCCGGGTGTTGTTTCCGTACCTTTAACTTAGAAAATGAATGAGCAGCCTTATTCTGTCTATTTCTGGATTCATTCACGTTAAATTTGGCTCTGTTTTGGCGACGCGTGATGTTGGGAGACCTAGAATAACTATAATCTCTTTGTGGTTTACTATATCTCTGACTACTAGAAGAATGTATTCTATTTTGAGTATGTATGTTAGTAGGTCGTAGTTTACCTTTCCTTGTCAGACAACATACATCCGTTAGATTTAATCGTGGAGTTCCTTTAGAACTCGGACTCGGAAGTGGTTTTGCAAAGTTAATTCTTCTATAAAATTTTCCTTGAGTGTCTTTCAGATCAAGACAATTCTCTCTTATTGTTGACACATATTTAGAAATAAAATCGTACCCAAGAATAACCGTATGGTCGGTAATGTGGGTAGGTAAGATGGCTACTTGTAACCACAGTCGTTTTGTGTAACCACGGTAGTCTGAGAGATAAAAAGCAACTCTAACTACTGGTAAAGGATCTGTGGGATCTTTTCCCAATGCTTGTATCCTTACTTTACTTTTCATTCTTTTCCCTAAGTTGAAATTTGCTGGAAAAAGGGAAGAACTTACTATTGAAAGCATAGCTCCAGTATCTATTAAGCCTCGTACACGGTTGCCAAATATTTTCATTTGTACTTCCGGTAGTTGTCTTACAACATTTTCGTTTTTCTGTGCGGATCTGGTATCACTTCGGTTATAATACACCTTTGCTGATCGATATGCAGGGACTGCTTTTGTAAACTTAGAAGTAGTACAATTCTCGTATCCTGAAACTCGAAGTGGGTCGTACGTTAGAAGAAGGAAGAAATTCTCTATCCGTTTTCTTAGATAAAGAGCGTATGCTTCTTTCGCCAAAATCGCGGACCTTTCCAATTTTAGCAAGATTTCTATCGCTTGTGAGACATTTTGCGGTTCGGCGAGTACCAAATCTTTCACATATTTCGGTAGGATTGCTCTACGAATGTGGAAGATCAGTTCCGCATCTGAGATCGTAGGAAAAATTTCCTTCCATTCTTTTACGTATTTATACACAAATTCCTGGACAGATTCCGACGGTTTTTGTCTTTTCGAACGTAGATCACTTTGAAGAGTAATACGAAACACGTTTTCTGGGAAAGCTGCACATACGTATGCTTTAAAGTCATCATAACTAGTGAAAGTATTCAAAGTAGCACTCCTACAATAAATCCAGGTTTCTGCTTTTTCCTTAAAACAGAGTAAGCAATACCGAATTTTCCCTGACTCGTTCCATTTATAAATATTCGCTACAACTTCAAATCTAGCTAAAAATCTAGTAATGGATTCCTCTTGGGATCCACCAAAAATTGGTAAATGAAGATTAGGAGATAGAGTTGGAAAATTACTGCTTTCTGGTTTCTCTGAGTTCGGAGACTCAGCTTGTGGAGGCGTTATAGTTTCTGGTGGTTTGACCTGGTCATCTTGTGACTATCTTTTTGAAGCTGGATCGTGATCATCCTGCTCTATGTCTTCCTGATGTCCTACCTCAGGAGTATATTTGCTTTTGGTTGCGACCACATGGCGTCGTTTTCGTGGGGCTGGCGTAGGGCGAGTTGGTAGTGGACCAACTTCGAACAAAGCTTCTATCTCTGGAATGTTTTTAACAATCGGTGATGTTGGTCTTGGTGACGTGGTCAGTGTGGTTACGTTACCCAAAGATGTTTGTACACCTTGTAATGAATTCTTTGCTAGTTGGGGTACTTGAATTCTCGGTACATCTTCGAAGATATCGTATATTGGTGCAAAGAAATCAGGGTCCTCGTTCGTCGTACTAACCTGTTCCATTTCCTGTTCCAAATGTACTACTAAGTTCTGGTTATCCGCGGAAATTGGAGTGTATGTGTAGCGTGGCTGCACATCTCGAGGTGAATTTGGGTTCAGTAAAGTTTCATTCGCTCCTATCTCGAGAGGAGGTTGGAAACTATCCCAACAAGGCTCTTCGTTCGAAGGAGGAAGAAAAACCCTTTCATCAGTTTCATCATCCTCGATTTCTTGCTTAACGTTTGGAACCAATAAATAACTAGTGTCATCACCTTCTCGCACAGAAGGCCATACTGATGAGGTGCCACAGGTGGTAGCTGGGGCAGAAAAAGTAGCTAACACGTTGGGTGCTTGCGCGATTTTACAAGCATGGGGAGTTGCAAGTCTAGAGGGATCGATATCAATACCGTAATTCAGATACTCAGTCTGCCTACATTGTAAACACGGAAGTCTCGCTATTTTTTCTAACTTCTTTTGAGTTAGTTTGCGTTTCCTGAACAAAGGCATCTTGACACAAGTTCAGTTTACACAGCCAATACACCAATAGAAAACCATTCACTAAGAGAAATACATCTTACGTACTAACATGCGAAAAAGAAACATAACATCATAATATTTTCATGAAACTCACGTTTCCCTTTCTTAAAAAGAAATAAGAAAAAGATCATTTTGTTGTTGCAGCTGTTTGCATTCCAAATTTTTGACCACTAATCAGTGAAATATTGGATATTTGAAGTCTGATTTTACCCGGCGCAAACTACACAATTTTTTGTGGCATCATTTTTAACTCTAGGAGCGATACCAAGTATGCGGGCGTTATAAAGCAACCTTTTCAAGTTTCAGGGGTCTCAGAGGTAGATTATTTTAGGTACGTTGACTTACTCGGGCGTGGTCATTCTGCAGTAATGTGCTTCAAGGCAAACAACAAATAATTAACATTTAAATAACAAGTTTATTTACATAATAAAAAAATAATAAAATGAGGTTTAATACATCAAAATTAATTACGTCTTAAAATAATTCACTTGAAAACTTTAGAAATAAAATCTACATCGTTTTGATCTAACTAAGCAAAACAACGACAGGCTGTCCTATTTATTTCAGATAACTGAATTTCATTTACAATGCAACTGGTTCAAATAATTATCTAATCTCGAAGTTTCAACTTCTTCCTGAAGAAGACCTTAGATAGTTGCACGAAAACATGAAAATAGGACATGTTACAACTCTGGGGATAAAGTGTGTTTCATCTACTAGAAATTCTAAGTTCTAAAGTAAACTTTACTAACCTGATAGATTAGTTGAGAATTCTAAGTTCACGTATAGATGTCGAGTAACAACTCACTCTCCGTCTCCTGGGGTGATATTCCTTCTGAAATTCATGACCTTAGACCTTATATAGGGGGTCTTGCGCTAACGCCCCGGAAGGCTTACTTCCACAATCTCAACGTTTCACCATGAACACGTAGCCTTTCCGCAAATATCACACGATGCCATATTTGGTAATAAAAGAAAGGAATTGGGGATAGGATGTTTTGGATGTTGAGTAACAGTTACTACGCATCACTTGATCACAAACTCTCCTTGAGAGTGTCTGTTTTGATCTTATCTAGCCCGTCCTATGATATTGTCTTCCTCTGCTTGTCCATACTCATCCTTCCTGAATTGCGTAAAACAGGACTTTTCATATTTAATCTTTACCACATTCATGACAAGCTTCCTTTACATCTAACAACTGACCTTTCTAAGTTGCTGTCATATTTCCGAATTTCGACGTTGCTAAGCAGGGAATCGACAAATATTCTTTCAACAGGCTTTATACGATTTCTCTTGTATTTTAACGTTACTCAAACTAGGAGTCTCGCTCCAATCGTAGGTCAAAACATAAGGTGAAGCAAAATCTAGGATAGGGTGGGTAAGACATAATCCTATTTCGCCACAATAGTTCAAAACGGGTAACCTTATATTTTTACTCAAACCGATTAATTTATAGCGGTCATCTTTGTGAATTTTGAATTATTTTTATTGATGGCCTTTAGGTATCTAAGGTTCGGGTCGGGATAGGGGCGGAAAACGGATGCGGCATTGTATCTTCCAGAGTCTAAGTTGAAGGTACAATCACGGCATCTCCCTGGTGTGACTGAGGAAAAATCCTGGAAAAACCTCGATCATGATGGTCGGCCACTGGGATTGAACCCACGACCTTCCGAATGTTACGCCAACGCTCTGTTACTGAGTCACAGCGCCTCCATGGTTCCATTTTGGTATTTCGGCACATGCCGAAATTTGCTTTCGCAGACGCTTACGAAAAATATATCTGCGGACTGATTTACCATAGGACTTGCAAACAAAAATCATTGTTTCCTTTGAAGTCTCCTTGATAATTTTTGTCCTCTGCATGAAAAACCTAAAGCGTGATCTAACTGGTCAAATTGGTAACCAAATGTCCTTCTCGAAATAGAAACAATGTTGGTTCTTCAGGATGTTTTCTCGCCCGGAAAGAATTGAATGTCGAAGTTTTTTTTGTACACTATTACATATAAAAGTATATTGGAAACAGATACAGTACTTATTTTGCTCATTTCTTTCTCGTTACATCATATACAGTCCTGGGTTCGACCCCAGCGGCCGACCATCCTCACTGAGACTTTTCCAGCGTTTTTCCTTAATCATGCCAGACAAATGCCTTAATGAATCTTCAACATAGGCCCTGACCGATACCTCCCCGAATCCTTTTCCCTCCCCTATTCCGGCCTGGGCCTTAGATGCCTAAAGGCAATAAACGAAATTCAATTCAGCTCAATTCCAGCTACAATAAGGTACAATCAGTTTTTTTCAGGGAGGATGCTGTTAAAAATCACAAATTTCGGAAATTTTTA
>JAGDQP010017008.1:16574-39450 GCA_022664845.1 Lepisma saccharinum
CTTTTGAGTGGCTTGTCTATATATATATATATATTAGTAACAATTATATTACAAGTTTCAATGGCACTACTCTTGCAATTCATGTATAACTCAGAAATTTCTTCTCTCTTTCTATGATTCGGTTTTCCCTCTCTCCCTTCACAATACTCCAAAATTAAGAGTAAAAGAAACCAAAATAAGACATTGTTTGGTAGCCGAAAGAATCCCCCGAAATACGTACGAATTAGAAAAGACTATGATGATGTATCGATGGCCCAGATATGCGAATATCCGAAACTCTGATCCAGACATCCGGATATTCGCGGTTCTGAATATATTATATCTGGATCCGTTTGCTCATCCTTACACTCCATTAAACACTAGAATGATTGTTATTATAGCACAGTACGTTAAGTTTTGGAGCGGGTCTATGCTTGGGACCCGGCCTGACCCGGTGACCCTATTTAGGTCTCGTCACCCGAATTGATTATTTCCTTGCGTTTAAGGGGTGACCGAGACACCGGAGATGTTACCCCCAGAACACGAAAATTACGTAACTGGAGCTCCTTAAGTTCTCAGACCAGGTCAGTCGGGTCAAGTTTTAGACCGGATCACGTATGTCCGGGCAGGCCGGGTCACCAGAACTGCCCTGGTTTCAGCTCTGCCATGCTACTTCCTCTATATAAGCTACTAGTATTTTTTTTTTTTTTTTAGAATTTCAGATAAATTCAATATTCCATTATTGTTAGGTATGTTGGTACTGTTCGGTATATCGATATTTTGGTATTATAGGTATTTCGATATTTAGGTATTATAGATATTTCGTTATTTTCGGTATTATAGGTGTTTTGGTATTTCTTTATATCGATATTTCGGTATGGGTGATACTGAATTTCCGGTATTCCAAAATACCGTTACCGATTTCGGTATATCGATATTTTGGACAACCCTATTACAAATACATGGCAGGCAACGTATAATACAATAATAAAAGCAGTACAAGTTAATACTTCTCACCTTTCTTACAGAGTACGTACGAGTGAGTAGTTCGCATAGTAATTCTGGTTTCTTCCTCTATAAAAGCATCTATTTACAATTGGTACGTAGTTTTCCCAGCTTTATTGAATCTTTCTTCTTTCTCTCTGTTTGAAAAGGCTTATGAAACATTCATGATGCTCTGGGAGAGTGAGTGAGAAAGAAAGAAAGAGAGAGAGAGATTCGAGTGTGTGAAAGAGTGAGCCAGGAGTTCCAAAATACGGAGGGAATTCCTAATAACATTTGACTTCCAAAATCGATCTCTCTTCAGTTTTTCGTAGATTTAATGTCAAAGAGGCGAACACCAAATATGATTTGACTGACAAAGATTTATTTCCTTTTATGTTTGTGATAAATTGAAGTAATTGTAGCTCTGTCATTGTTTTCTTTCTGATGCTAACATCTATTCTTTGATTTGTAGACTATTGTCAGAAACAAACATTTTAGACGGCATCAACCCTACATGAAATACTTCGAGAATGTTTCTGTTTATGGACCATTTCAGTAACAAATGACAGCGGTCCGTTTCGGTTTAATGAGATGTTGATACACGAACATTCATGCCCTAGTCAGAATTCGAAAACAACACCTGATGGATGTTTCTGTAACGACTCAAACCGTACGAGCAGTAGGGGGATTCCATGGAATACTATACTACATGAACATCGTGTTCAATATAGGTGTTTTGCTCGGAGGCAGGTTTGTAGTCCTAGGGTCCCTGAGCAAGATGAACGAATAGTTGTTTATCATTGACCTACATAGAATGGAAATTACGATTCCGTTAATATCATAAAGATGGGACCTACCATTACAGAACCTAGGACCTACAAAAAACGGGTCCTACCAAAAGACTAATTTCTGCACCGGGGATTGACACCAGGATTCCTATTTTACAAGCCTAGAAATGTAATCTTCCATCTAACAAGGGTGCTGATATGAGCATAAATTGGGAAGAAACTTGCATCTACGAATACTTGTAGTTTTAGGAATTTTAAACTTCGTCCATTTAATTTTGAGATGTTTCTGTAACTCTTGCCATGGAACACAATCTTTTCAAAATCAGATCATGCAATTTTTACATACTTTAAACGATTAGAGTTACATTTGTGTAAAACATAATTTAAAAAAAGTAGCATTACGCCCAGTTTATTTAAAGGCACACAACACACCCTCTTCTACCATTGACCAATCAATTAACCTATTAATTTTAATAGACAATATACTTAAAGTTTCTAAATATATCGTCCATTTATCAAAAAAAAAAAAACGTAAGAAACGCCTAATTATGACAGCACATATAAATTGTCTATAAAATTTTGTCAACAAGTTGAATATGAATGAAGTCCAGCTATGTAGTGGAAAGAGAACTGGAGGACAAAGAAATAAATCACATATTTGTAATTTTAAAACAATATTGGATTCCATAACGTCAAATCAGCGTGAGCTTGATTGTTTCTCCAACAACGTTTCAGAAACTTAGTTTGAAAATCAGTGACCACGCTAACGCAACCTACTACTTTACCAATAAAATAATAAGGATTGTCTTTCTTTAGAAACTGCACCATGGCAAAATCACCAGTAGCACACTTGTTGATTTAAATCTCATCTTGCTCCTCCAAGTAATTTCCTGTGCTGAGGTCATATTCTCTTAGTGTTTCATAAGCTTCATCACTGCTGCGGTCATGCAGACTAACGTATTATCATTCAATGGTATACCAGTATGATTTATAAGTACAAGACGTAATAGTGTTCAAAAGTACAAAAGGGATACTATTTGTTTTGTTTCTTAATTCCATACTTTATTTAACTTCTATATTAAATAAAGGCAAAATAAAGTATATGGTGGTAATCAATCACCAATGCAACAATGAAGCTGAACTCTTGAATGTAATGGATATCAAAAGGTAATACGTCAAGAAATATAAATATGAAGTCTTCGTTTTCATAGTAAGGAACAAGAAAATGCTCATAACTTCCAAAACACAACGAAAACAGTTGAGGAGTTCATCGGAAAACTGACGAATAACCCACTTTAAGGGTTTTGAGAAAATGTAGTTTAAAATAGTACTATCAGAAATAAGGACTGGCGAATAGGCAACGTGTTACATATTCGTGTCTCTTTCATGCAGTGTTCATCGATTTTACAGGATAATCGGAGGAGTTTTAAATTTATTTTTACTATTTTATCCCAGTACTTTTAAATTGTTTCGCGGAGAGTTGCAAGTGAACCCGTCAAAATAAATGTGAAACATGGTGATAAGAAAATACAAGAATCCCCATAAACTTAAAATTTATTTTATTTTTGCTTTCTTAGATAACTACTAATATTTAAGCTGTAGCTAATAAGGAGGCAATATAAATAAATTTAAATAAATAAAAAGCGAATAGCTAGAACTTACCAATTAATCCATTTTTAAAACTTATATCAGTTATTCCATTCATACATCTCTATGATTAGGTGGAATTATTGACAACTTTGGCTCAGGTCGGTATATTTTTGCAAGATAAGGAAGATAATTAGCAGGCATAAATTGCATTAGAGCTTCGATGTATCTAAGCATTGTTGGATTGACGTTAACAGGATTTTTGTATTTGATATGAAGATAGACTCTTGATAGGTAAAATTCAGGATTGTAACTAATCTTCACGACTTTCTCTTTGTTTTAGCTCTTTTGTATGCTTACTCTTTTGTTCATTTGCTCTTTTGTTGTTTCTCATGTTTGTTTGTTCTTGCAATTAATTATTAATGGTATTAATATTCTCAAGATGTCCACAGGTAATAGTTATATTTCATATAATTTCATGTTTTGTATTGTGATTGTTTATTTTAAGATTATTTCTCCTTTTAACTGTAATAATACGTTATCAATGCAATTAACATTGTTGCTAATATGCATGTACTTACGTAATATGAGTATTTTGTACGTCAATTGGTTACTTTTTAGATTGTTCTTTTTTCTTTCTTTTAAAGACATTATAAACGTATTTTCGTAATTTTAATGTCTTTGTATTGTACTTGTTAGAACTTTAATCTAGCACGAAACTACAATGTGCCACTTGTATGTGACCGCAAAAGGAGAATCCAAAAACGGTTGAAGTTAAGATTCTTCTTAAATCTTCCTAAAATCCGTAAATACTCGTACAATGTAATAAGAATATTGGAATTAATAAATTGAATCGAACCGAATAACCTTGATCACTGATATGTGAGAGTTGTTTAGTTTAAAAAGAGAGAGAATATATGTGGTACGAGAGTAGTAGCAGCACCAAGCAGAGTAATAGTGATATCTACTACTTAATGGCAATAGTCGTAAGCCAACTAACCTTGTGGGAGTTAATCTGTAATCAGCGATATTCATTATATTTACTAAATCAAATGTAACGAAAGCATTCATCTAGAAATCCTCTAAACAACATTTATTAAGTTTTCTTACAGGTTCGGAAGATGCTATTACCGATCCAAGGTTTGGTCTATACTGTTGCAGCTTATGGACAGTTTTATTTACCGCACTTGCCCCTGACGCACACGAAATTCCTGTACTGTTATTTCTCTTTAATAATCCTCCGTAAATGTTTTATATTTAACATTGGTACAAAAATTAATTCCCTAATTCGTTTTTTCATTTACATATATTAAATGATCTAATATAACGACAGTGTCATTTGAAAAACGACGGGGTTAGAGGGAGGAAAAACTAACAGCGACTGGAGTGTTGCCGCTTGACTATGGCAAGTCGCAGTGAGAGAATGGCTTCAGCGGGCTCAGTTTTCTTTCTTTATTTAGCGATCAAACCAACATCGCTGTTGCCATAAGAACAACAGTATACTCTTAAGTCTGGACGGATAATAGCACATCAGTAACTTCAACATGTATGCAACAGACAGATCTCTTCATTCTAAAGACCTTAACTAAATGTAGCATTAATAATTACTTATAATCGGCATCTTGGATTTGTCAATAACCCTTTTTCAAGATTCATAAACACTACAAACAATTAGGTACGCCCTACTCTTATTTATGAGTTACTACAACAACTTTCATCTACGTCATCAAATCATATGTAATGCCTAGACTGAGATATTTTGTTCAAATCTTTGAATGAAACCTACACATCAATCACCATTTTAAACTTCACTTTAGTTGGCTCATTAAGAGTGTAAGTTGCTTTCAGCCCAAAGCCTTCTTTGTCTCCATTGATGTGAATACTGCAAAACACGGGCATCTTTAAAAACTGCTCCGTCTGGTCTTGTAACATGCTGTTCTAAAAATTCAAAGAAGTTCTTGAGTTAGTTTAACTATTGTGAATGTATTACTTGCGCGACTATTGTTAATGCGTTAAATATAAAAGTCAGAGAAAAAGCCTCTATATTACGAATGAAAGCTTCTATACGTTAAAATCACGATCGCACGTCAAATATGAATGCCCAGGGTTGTGATCTTGAGTATATGAGTAATATTCTTCAAGCGCACAAAATTAATAGGGCGAAGGCAATAGAATTTATATTCCTGTTTTGGCTTTAGAATCACTAAAAATCACAAGCTCCTTATCTTCTTTACTGACATGAATGTCCACTAATTCAATCAACGAGTTGCAATTTCTGAACTGTTTCTAATGGTGGTAACTCCGTTCCAGACATACAATTCTGTTTTGTCGCTATTACAACAAGAATTCCAAAACTGTACGCTCATAACTTTCGATTGCATTATTCCATCCCAGTAAAATTCGAATAATGGGACGAGTCTGCATTAAGTCCACAGTAATACAGACTATTTTATAATTCTTACTATAGTAATTTTTCAACACGTTTTGGTCGTTCGTTACCTTTTTCAAATGAAATTGTTTGTGAAAATGTAGCCTCTTTTAGCAACGTCCTTTTCACCTTTAAAACCTTGAAGCTTAATGACAATTGAAGCACAAACATAGTACAAATCAGATTTAGACGGTTCCAGACCGAAGTAAAACTCAGTGTTGATTACATTTCTATAAATATTATTGCTTACAGGATTGCTTATAGGACGGCGGATTTCCTTATGCCAATCATAGTACATGCGATACATTTTGTCATAGTTCTTTGATAAATATTTGCGATTTGGACTTCTAGGTCTTGTGAAATTACTAGAACAAGCAGGTAAACTACTTATATGTTGTTTAACAAGCGTTTTTCAATTGTTAAATACTATTTTTTTTCGACTTTTATGATTTCTTTCTTAAATTCTCTTGAATAACATTAGTAGACGAGAGTTTACAATAGGAGTTCTTACACAACCTTTAGTGTTACCTTCTGAGAGCATTGATTGTACAGAACCTGAGGAGAAATTGGAATGGCGATACTATCGACCATAACACTGTAAGTAATAGTTCTTAATTTTTGGTCAATTTTTCAGGAAGGTCGAGTGCGTTCTACTTTTTCACTTTTTACACAAAAGACTATGAAGTCATTTTGTTCATTAATGCCTCTCATTGTATAAACTGAACAGAAAATATTCACATTATCTGTAGCTACTTTATCGAAACAGTCATCTTCGATACAAGGAATTGCAATTTTACGAATTTTGATAACTTCTTGACCAATATTAGTAGATCCTTTATCTAGAGTGCAAACTTTTTTTTTTCATTATTTTTTTAAAGAACTTTACTGATTTTCGCCTTGTCGTGGGCATGAGATGGACACATTATTTGGCTTCTTCAATATTTTCTATATCTATAAAAGTAGTGAAAAAAACACAGAAACTTTTATTACCACTTTAAAAGTCAGTAACGTGGTGCGGGTAACAGTTGCTCTGATTCGTGTTTGTTCACTTGTAATTGAGGTGTTGAATAGTTCGTGGCCTATTAGCTGCGTCAGACATCTACGTATAAGAATATATTACTACTGGCTGATTTGATACTGCTAATGAATTGATATGAGCAATGTTCATATTTGTCCACTTGGAGGTAGTCAACCCGACAAACTGCATTGCGGTGCGGGTTGCTCACCTTGTAGGGATATATATGAGATATGACAATCGTCGTCTATTAACTGATTGAACCGACATCTTCGCCCCCCCCCCCATTATGGGGTGTGTATCATTGTATAGCGTTCAAATAAATAAACACACAAACACCATGAGATTGAATTTTATGTATATTAGAAGATAAGTGCAAACAAATAATAGTGGACTGCAAGACGTCGAAAGAAACAAATACTAACGCAGGAACTATTCTTTAGTAGAACTGCTAATAATTCACAGGTGTGCAGATACTTTGAACGTTGTGGAAACCTTTGGAGAACTTCAATTTTATTGGCTGGCAACACTTACAACTTGGATGTTTTAGTGGGTTGGGACCGTCGCAGTTGCTTTTCTAAGAGTATTCGTGCCGGTTTGGTGGGGGTGGAACGGTATAGAAGTCCTTGAAGAAGCTTTGAAAAACTCAATTTGCAATTAGGTTTGGCAACGCTGACAACTGGAGTGCATGGGGGGTACTGTTCCCTTACATCGTATTTGTATCCTGTAGAAGAAGAATCTTGCAAGCTTTGGTGCAAATCCGTTTAACAGTATAGGAGCCATTGCAATATTATATTTTATCATAAGGTGGGAATACTGGCAACAGGAGGTACTTGGGGATGGGGAAACCCTGGTAGCCGTTTTTCTGGGATGCTCAAGAACATTCGTTACAAGTCCTGGGAGGATACGCCGTGCAGATATTCATTTTATGGAAAAACAGATTAGCTTCTGTGATTAATTATTTTAGGGATGTTAGCTTCCCTGTACTTCATGCAATGGTTTCTAGGGATATTAGCAATATATTTTCATATTATGTGAAAACGTCTACAGACACAGGAAATCTGGTAAAATTGCATGTAAAACTTTCGAAACCGTTTTTCCATCGAACTCCTTAATTGTGACTTATCACACTCTTTGACTGCTTGGTTGGTGTTTGCTTGGCTCAATCGCCTTCTTCCACTTTTTATTTACGTAAAAAACATTCAGTTTAATTTCCTTTGCAATTTTTTAATTTTTAACTTCCTTTTATTTATCTTTTTAATTCAAAACAAAAATTTTATCTCCTGTATTTCCTTAAATTTTCATGTTTGATTAATAAATTGTATTTACTGTATCTACTAAAATATGTAATAATTGAAGTGTGTTATCTGTTACGGGGGTATGGTAAATATATAAATACAATTTTACAGAATATTGTAACCGGCCAAATGCGGAATGATAGTCACTAATAAATATATATGTGAGTAACTTTGTAGGTTTGTATTAAAATGCATTCCTTAACTCTCCTGATACCGAGATTCTGAGTGAATAAAAACTTCGAGTCGTTTACGTGGCGAGTCAGACGACATGAGTTATTTTGTGGTTCTAATCACCTCAAAATGTTGAAGTGTCATCGTCTCTCATGTCTCGTGATAAATACGTGGAGCGACAAGCCCTTATTTGAGAAACGAAAATGGGTCAAAGTTCTAGTCTTACGTAAGTCACTGCTCTAACACTAGTGCGGATACTTCAACGACCAACTTGGAGATAAAAGCAGCTGGAAATTTGACTTTGCTGCCTTTTCAGAGATGAAGTCTAGGATCCAGCTGGATTTAAAGTGACGAGGGTTTGTTGTTAATAGCGCCCCCTACATTTATTTTCCAAAATCTTCTCGCTTTCATGTGTCACTCTTAAAAACCTCTAGCGTAAACCTAGCCTAGTAGGGATTCTTTTTGCGGAAACATGACAATATAATTTTCTTCATAATATTTGTTTCCTGCAAACATGTGAAAGTGCCCTGTTTTCGTAGGCTCTTCAGTTCACATAAACTCACGAAGTCATGAGCAAAGCATATGAAACTGTGGAAATACAATAATACTCTAAATTTATAATAACAAGAGATACTGTAAAAAAACACAAATAAAATGAAGATAGAACAAAATGTTAAAAAGTGGATACACATACACGTTTATATTTTATTACTTGCCTATACAGTGGAACATCGATAACTCGAATATAAAGGGGAAAAGGCAAAATGCGATTTACCGAATATTTCAACTTATCGAGGTTCGAGTTATCAAGAAGTACAAAACAAAACTTCGAGATATAGAGGGTCGGAACACGGAACTCATTGACGAAGGTTCTTGCTTTTCTTTAACTACATAAATATCTGTAAAGGCTGTAATTCCGAAATAAAACAAACTAAGTCGTCCCCAAATTTTTGCAATATAGCTTTCTTCTTCTCTTTATCCACCCTTTTCAAGAGCTCTCTTGCTTTTCTTTTATAGGGTAAACGTACGTACCAGTAATGGACACTCTAAGGACACTTTCACAGTTAACTCAATTTCACAGTTAAATTTTTTAAACTCAAATACAGATCAAATCTATTGGTCAAATGAAAATGTTACACGTTCTTCATGCTTTCTTGTAGTGATTGCTACCCATTACTTTCATTAACATACACTATTTGAGAGTAAATCACGTTTTTGTCTAACATTGTTTTTGTACCAGTGATGGACACGGGAAAACCTCGACGTTCCAGTATTGGACACCCAGTAATAGGCATAACGTTTAATTCAAAATAACTTAAATAATCATTGCTGATGTTTCGAATATGTGTACTAAACATGATTATATGTTTAATAATGTTCTTCGATTATCTGATCATTTCATGGAATTCCACTGAATGATAATTCTAAAGGTCCTGGATTCGAAAACAGCGGTCGACCATCCTCACTGAGGTTTCAACAGTTTTTTCCTCAGTCATACCAGGCAAACGTCCTGATGGCACCTTCAACTTAGTCCTTTCCGAATCCTTCTTGTTTCCTTTCCTCTATTATATCTCTTCCTGGGCCATGGATTCCTTGTGGCTATAAAAATGAAAATTCTAAGTTGTTATGAATGGTGTCCAATACTAAAACAAATAATTTCATTAGTGGGATCCCCGCGTCCATCATTGAAAAAAAATTGTCAAAACATTTCCTGACAAACTTACGGTCATGAAGAGTAAAAAATCGTTCCAAAATTGGAATAAAACAACTAACAGAATCATGATTTCACCCTCGGAGTGGCGGAGAGTCTAGCGCGCTCTGTTTCTGCGTGCGCGGTCATAGGTTCATTTTCCGCTCAGGGCTATTGAATGGAGTGGTTCGGAGGCCACTTTACGAAAAACTGTAAGTCTCGTCCTTTGAATCTCACCAACTTGCTTAGGACGTTAATAACAACTCAATCAATCAAGGGTTTTAATTTCAACACAGTAATGAATAATGAGTGTCCAAAACTTGACAAAAACTTACTTTGCCGTACCGGTAATGGACACCACTGCTTTTCATAACAGATCAAAGTTGTAGTTGGTTTGGCTATTTATATGCTTGAAACAAAGACATTTCGTAACACATAATAGTGCAGAACATGGAAAGTATTCGTTATAGTAATTTCATGAACAAAAAACGAAAACTCTCACCTTAATCACTTGCTTAACAGAATACATGGAAGGGTAGGTGCAATCACGGACCTAATTTCAACATCATGTCAGAAATATCATATGAAACCAATGGCGAGCGAATAATATTCAATGACATCAGAACATACTATATTAAATTTTCCCACGTAGGTGGAATGATTCCCGCCCTCAAGAAAGTGTTATTTAAAAACTTTTATCTTCATGTGTCCTTTACTGGTACACTGTTTCGCTGCATCATCGTATGAACCAGTTAACTGCGTGTTGATCACGACAGAACAGACACTCGCCGGGACAGCACTGGCAGTGGGGATAGCAGCTGATGCCTTGTTCAAACTGTCTAAGTAGTGTTCTACGAAAATAATGCGCAAATTTTCGCAACCTTCGTCACTCGATTATCGTAAGCGACGTCATCGCGGAGGTTCGCCTCAGATCGCTCGAATTCCTAAACTTCTACTTACAAGGATTTACCCTACTAAAATTTCGACTTAATATATATGGCGACTATTCACCCTCGGTTTCCGGGGTGTTTCCCTGGATTAATGCCTTTTATCTCCCTGTATTCCCCCCATTTTTAAGAATAAATATCATTCGAGAAATGTTATTATTTCATTTAGAAAGTAACAATCAAAAACGACTTCGATCTAGGGCTACCAGATGTGCTTTTCTCAGGGGGCCTAATTTTGTATTCTCCACTTTCTCGCTAAATCTCTGGAATGTACCGGTACTAATTTTTGTTATTTTTCTTTTCTGAAATCACATTAGAAATTTTCTGAATTCCGTTTGTCATTTCTAAACTCTAAATTCAAGGAATAGATATATATTTACACCATTAAGAATAATCTTACATGTACTGGTGGGGGAAAGGTAGCCAAATTTACTGTTGCAACAAGGAACAAGTGTAATTATTCCGATTCTCCCTGGAATCACTGAAAAAAATATGGTCACCTTACTTATAGAGGTATTTATATTGTATCTTCTACTTGTAGAGATTCTTTAGCGAAAGGTTTCGAGTTATAGAGGTTCATGGCATGTCCAGAAAACAACAACAATTCGAATTATCGAGATTTTTATTTCATAACGTTCGACTTATAGAGGTAAATTAACACGGGGGGTGAAGGGAAATAAATAAAATTCTAGATATCAAGGAATTCGAGTCGAGTTATCGAGGTCCCACTATTAATTTTGTGAGTGTTTTATAATTACATTCTTGCTAAATACAATTATTTGCCAAGTCCTAATTCCTTTCAACATTGAAATTAACATTTTAATTATCTATGAAATTTGTATATTTACTTGAATTTGGTCAGATAAATCTGGAGACTGTCTCGTTGCGTCATACTCAGGGGCGGACTGGTAGCCAAAAGGCCCACGTGGAAAATTAAAAAAGACCCATTCATTGGTAACCAAAGGGCCCTTGTAGTAATTGGTATTATGGCATGTGGGCCCCAAAATACATCTTTCAAGGGCCTTCACTACTCTACATGGTAGTGGGCCCCCATAAAAGAACTTGCAAGGGTCTTTAGCATACTGATCAGGTCTCAAAATACGAGGTGCCTTAAACATATTCATGCACTAAATCAATGTGTACTTTACCACTGAACGCTACATGACTTATTCTTGCGATTTGCGAGGGTCGTAAAGTAGGCCTACTGACAAGGAAGGGTACCCAGGTGTAACACGCCGATTGTGATAAAATTGCACAGACATAGAGAACATCGATAAAGAAGCGACACGTATTTTTTTATATCGGCCAACAACCGCATTGAAAGGGTCAAATAGGGGCATAAACATGGGGTCAAAATGAGATTATGTGGAATATTGCGAGAACGAGAAGAGATTCGGAAAAGGTTAAATGTACGAAATACTACCCATAGTCGACCCAAGGCAATGAGGTAGGACACACCCATGCGAAGAAAGCAGAACATCCGGAAATGGACCAATCACACATTTCCTGATTTCCAACATTGCCACAACGTGCTACGGAAATGAGCGAAGAGGGCGGCAAGGAGCAGGAAGAAAGAAGAAATGAAAACGGCAAATACGTGTTTTTGCTTTGGGTGCATACGTCGCCCGTATGTGAAAGAGACGCAGATTCATCTCAATGCACGAAGATGGGAAAACACTCAGGAAGGATGCAAACGCCGTGCGTAGAGGCAGCCAGCGAGACAGTACTGCACAGTGGGTGGCATATATCGCGTAATGGGAACAACGATGAGATGCATGCTGGAAACAAAAATGTGTGTGGGCAGTAGTAACACAAAAACAAACATGCATTGCACAGTAGAATGTAATAACAGGTGGTTCACATATGTAAGATAAACAGCAACATTAATATCAGTACCACGCATGAGTATCAACATGACATCACTACGACAATTCTCGTACATATGTACGTACAACATAACAGTGTGCAGGGGTGTATGCTGGAAACAAGTCGTTCACTCCTGATAAGTAGCACAAAAATGATATTTCAGAAAGAAATCATCCAAACAAAAACAGCGTTGTCACCACGAACACGAGCACTTTGCTGCGCAGACCAATGACGTCAACTGATGAAAACAAAACTCCAATGGATTTGGAAAGTACTCTGGTCGTGTTGAAAGATACGGTATCCAGAACGAAACAACGCGTATTAGAATACACGTATCTACCGTGGAGACGACAGTTGATTATGCACAAGGGATTGAAGTGTCAGGATATTGTCTCTGCTGTGTAGATTGATGTTGAATTGCTGAAGGCTTACCGCATCAGATACTTTGCGTACAAAGTTCTTACAAACTCTGACACCATACACGTCCAGAGGTTATATTAACCCAGTTGTGTGCGTAGGTATCATCATAATGTTGCACTGCCTGTTCAGTGGCATTATTGTTGCCAAGTCGGCTCGATCATAACCCGTCCACGAGTCGACTAACAGTACCGTTTGCTCATTGACCTGTGGAAGGAACACCGATTGGAACCACGTCTTAATGATTTGTTTTGTCACTTTCCCAGATGATCATGCACAAATGTATAAGTTTTGTGGGCGGAACATTGTTTGTTGAATCCGTGGCCCAAACGTACCATGAAGCTCTTTCAGGACTATGAGCATGGGCGACAGCAACTTTCCACTGGCAATTATAACAGGCTGTATTGTGTAGTTATGTGTGATGGCAGGTAGAGATTGCATTGTTGCTGTGATATGCTTCTCGCCTCGCAGAGCCAGAGAGCGTCCAGAGTGAAATTCCAACGTCAATCTGATCTTTCTTTCCTTACAGCACCTGCACGTGCCATGCCGTACTACGTCACCTGACGTTGTAATCCTTTATCTATCAGTTCTTTCTACAACTCAACTTGATGTTTTGTGGTGGACAAACACCGTATGCGTGGGTTTTCTAGAGGTCTTCTCGTTTTCCCCCACTTTCTTCATTCCACCAATTCATCCCATCATCATCCATACGGCCTGAGCCATAGTTGCCTAAAGGCATTAAAATAAATTCAAATTAAAAAATTCAACTTGATGTTCTGATATATATGCAACCCACTGTACAGTACTGTCTCGCTGGCTGCCTCCACGCACGGCGTTTGCATCCTTCCTGAGTGTTTTTGCATTGAGATGAATCTGCGTCTCTTTCACATACGGGCGACGTATGCACTCAAAACAAAACACGTATTTTCTGTTTTCATTTCTTCTTTCTTCCTGCTCCTTGCCGCCCTCTTCGCTCATTTCCGTAGTACATTGTGGCAATGTTGGAAATCAAGAAATGTGTGATTGGTCCATTTCCGGATGTTCTGCTTTCTTTGCATGGGTGCGTCCTACCTCATTGCCTTGGGTCGACTATGGGTAGTATTTCGTACATTTAACCTTCTCCGATATCTCTTCTCGTTCTCGCAATATTCCACATAATCTCATTTTGACCCCATGTTTATGCCCCTATTTGACCCTTTCAATGCGGTTGTTGGCCGATATAAAAAAATACGTGTCGCTTCTTTTTCGATGTTCTCTGTGTCTGTGCAATTTTATCACAATCGGCGTGTTACACCTGGGTAACCTTCTTGTGAGATTATAACTTCAGCACTGCCTTATGTTGATCATAACTAAAGCCAAAATTGCTAATTTTGGAAGACCGACAATGCCCTAACGCTACCGGCGGTATAAAAAGTGGATTAAGTCTTTGCTTCCAAAACAAAAAGGATGGAGGGGACCCACCAGGAAATTTTCGAGTTCAAGGCCGGGTCAGTCCGTCCGGTCATACGACGACGTAGTTTTCCGTACCATATTATGAAACAAAAATATCATGGCATCTTTAGAAGATCTATTGGACCTCTTAGTCAAAGTCAGAACAATTTAGCAAACATATATATATATATATTTACTTTACACTGAACCAGAAATAAGGTGGTCATTCCTCACTTAATACATACTTCATGTCTGACAGCAACCGTGACGTTGCGAGAATAATTATGAACCTATTTCAATAGAACTCAAATTCCAACATTTGCTTGGGAATTAACGAGAGTATCCTGCTTTTGCATTCTATCCTGTTTTAGCTAACGTTCCCCTAAATTCTCATCCTCATGTAAGCAGATACTACCAGATCTCTCCAAATTGTCTAACACGTTCGATTTCCAAGTATAAAATTTTTACTATTAAAAATCTATAGAAACCCTGCAAAACTCAACTTACACCCTCTAACTCTGGTTCTACCCCCGAAACTGAAAATGCTGGCAGAACCCTTGAGTACATATGTCGCTGCGCAACAATAACAACAATAAAATTGTTAATTTATACAGTGTCAACAGGTCGTAATCTTTATTTTTCTGAATATCGCAACACTAAAATAATAATCAACCAAATAAAAGTATATCGAAGAAAACTCCAGGAAGAACTGCACAACACAAACGCAGAAGACTAATACTAGTAATTTTCTTCAAGCAAGTTTAGATAACAATATTAGATAGCAAGGTCAAACAGGTCGGAATATTGTTCTCTAAATACGTTGAGATAAGAAAGTAAGAAGACATTCTAGTCATAGTTCAGTGGATTGTCTATAATTTTGGATGAAAACCAGAAAGAACCATTAGGCTGCAAGTATACACAAGTGGTAGCGGGTTTATTGTTCAAGGGAGTTGGCATTCACCCATGCGTAGTAGCTGTTTAATGCTAGGTGGGTCTTCAGGCTTTTTTAAAAATCTATTTCTGGTTTGGTTGAAACTAGTTTCTATTCAGTGACTAGTCACTGGCCAGTGAAAAACATACGCACAAATGTTCGATACACCATTTAAGATTGGCTTGGTGGGAATAGAATGACTACTTTCATGGTGGGAAACGCACCGCAGTAACACAACAAAGGGATCGACTGAGGTCACGCGTCTAACGTGACAAACTCTGTATACGTCCATCAAACAGGCTGGGGTACCTAGACAGTTAGGAAGAAGTATGTGCTGAACAGGGTCGTACGAAAGTTCACTATGGAGAACATACAATTGGGAGTGATTTTTTTTACTGAATTCAAACTAGGGCATTCTGCATAGCAAGCCGCAACATAGATTAACAGTGTATTGGGCACAGGAATGGCGAACGAACGCACCATTCGCCGTTGGTTTGTCAAATTTCGTTCCGGTGACAACATTGAAAAATGAACCCCATGGGCACTGACCAACATCATGTTTGGATGAGTTGGTCAGGAACACCGTGAAAGTGGCCTTTCGGAAAAGAGTTCGTGCCAATGCAGACGAATTAGGAAGACATCATATCACTGTCAGTCAGCGGCTTCGTGCGATCGGTAAGGTGAAAAAGTTGCACCCATGAGTGCCACATGAGTTGACACCGGCTAACAAGAATCACCGTCTGGAGGTCTGCAGTTGTCTAAGTGTAAGAATAAAGCGGGAAAGTTTCCTGCATCGGATTGTCACTTCAGATGAAAAATGGATCTGCTAAGACAATAGTAAACAGTCAGGACAACAGTTGCATCGTGATCACGATCACAACAACTTTGAGTTAAGTTTCAGACGGTAGGATTTACGTCACTTAGCATTATGTTGGAGAAGTGTTTCCATGAATCTTTTCCCTTCATCTAACAGTGAGATGTCCACACTTACTGGTAACTCAACACCTTCTTTTAAAAATTCTGCTATCATATGCTCCATCGCTTCATGACACTGTTCAGGTTTCATTTTTGTACTATTTTTTGGATCTTGCAATTTTTCATGAGATGTAGATTGGCATAAGGTGCATTTCTCCCACTCAAATTATTTTACTTTAGCAGCTGCTATGGAACCTGAAGTAAGAAAGTGGAGTGATTAGGCTTAACTATAATTATGCAGGAGAAGTCAGCAAACCTTATTCTTTTAGAGTGACAAAAGATGTAGTGGGGCAGATTGTGGTAAGAAAATGGAACAATTGTGCTATTTATGATAAAAGCGTGAAATTTGCAGGGATTGCCTATGCCATAGTTATGGCAGCCATATTGGGAAACTACCACTCCTACATAAAAATAAATGGTGTATTTGAATTTATGAGCCTCAAAAACATATAGTTCGACATAAAGATTGCGATTATCCCTGTTTTTCAACTTTATAATTATGGCAGCCATATTGAAAAAATGGCGGAATGTCGAAAACTATGACTCCTACATAAAAATAAATGGTGTGTTTGAATTTGTGAGCCTCAAAAACATATAGTTCGACATAAAGATGATGGTTATCAATGACTATTGGAATTTTTAGTTATCTGGCAGCCATTTTGGAAACTGGGGCCGCCATCTTGTTTTTGGTGAACTTTTTGTCGGCCTCCTTTTTTAATTTACTTAGAACTATGTCATAAGCAATCCCTGCGAGTTTCATGCTTTTATCACAAATAGCACAATACATACCGAAATCTGACCCACTATTACTGTCGAAAAGGAAAAAGGATTTATAGATTTGCATGTCGATTCTAACTAATCTAGCAGTATGTATCCAACTGCTGAAATCAGAACACGCAGTTTGAAAAATTAATGTTAGATAAAATAATTTCATCATAGATTAAGTTGTTTTAATTTATAAAAGATTGAACAGATTATTTTGAAAAGTTTATTTCCAGAAATGTAATTAAACTCTTTTTCTTAACATCATAATGCATTTAAGGTAACAATGACTAGAGTCTAATTTGACTGACATGTAAATACTTTTGCTGTGTAAAAGGTGTTGATTTATCAAATATAATCCATATTCCTGGGGAATAAATCTCACACTTCTTAAGAACGGACTATAGTAACTTTTTTTCTGCTATCTTTTTTTGCTGCGTTTTATTTTAAAAAATCACTTCAATTTGCCTACTTTTCGTTACTTCTGCCTATTTTACCAATTTTGATATGATAAAATTACGTTACATTATTATTATTTTTTTTTTTCGTATAATCATTCTTCTGCAACCGTAGCCATAACGAAATTTGTTAACATTTATTGTTTACTATCTCAACAGTACAACAGTATAATTCGTTATTAAGATGAAGAAATAAGACCGGGAAAGGATGATTATTTCACCCTAAGTTCGGTTGTTCATGTGCTCTTTTTTCATGACAAGTGACTATCGTTACTCAATTCAGTACTTATCTTTGTTGTCTTTTGTGTGTACTGGAAGAAACTGTGTTTATTTACCGGTTTCTTGTAGTGGGCTAATATTTTGTGTGTATTGGTATATTTTCCCGAGTAGCACACATACGTGTTTTCAACGTTAATTTTAGGTTCATTTCGTTGATTAACTGTTATCGGTTGAAAAAAATACGTTTATTTTTAAACCATATTTCAACAAAAACGTCATTGCGTTGATAAGACAATACAACGTGTATTTAATATGTTATTTTCAACTATGGTATAGATTTTGTTTCATGTGTTTCTTACTAATGTTATGCCAAAAAAATTGTAATTAAAAATTAATTGAATGACACGAACTATTTTTTTATGTTCTCATGTGCACGTTGGAAACAGATTGAATTTTAAACTATATTTCAACGAGGATAGAATTTAGTTGATATGGCGTTAATGTGATGTGTTTTCAACTTTCTTTTACTACGTTATACATTTCGTTTCACACGTGTATTTCTAATTTAATTGCTTCAACATTATAACTAAAAGCAAACACAATGAAATTAACTACATTTTTCATGTTCTCATTTGCATGTTGAAAACAGATTGAATTTTAAACTATATTTCAACGAACATTTAATTTCGTTAATAGGGAGGTAATGTGAATTGTTTTCAACTATGACATAGATTTCGCTTTCTAAGGCGACATATTACACTTATTGAGAAATACAAATTTAATAGTGCAGCGATGGTCAAAGTGTTAAAGAAAAATGCACATAACAAAGAAAGAAGGAAAGTACCTGCATTTTTTATTCTTTTTCTTACGTGATGGTGAAATGTGCGTATACATGATGAAACAACTTTATTCTAGACTACCTGTTAATAGATACAGTAAAAGAGTAGTTGACTGTCCAGGTGTATTCATGGATGAAGGAATAAGGCGACAAGCTACCAACGAGGAGTGCGGAACGCACGTGGTTCGAACCCTACAGTTATCCATAATTTATTATTGGAAAATTAACACCGTATATCATGATGAAAGCAACGGATAAAATGGAACTAAATGTGTTTATAGCAATAGACAATATTGATGCTTTGTTTTGGCCAAATGAACCAGTTTATTTGTCGCTTCTTCTCAACCATTATTCAACGTTGAATAAACCGTTGAACAGGCGGACATTTCGGTACATTTACAACATTAACATATCGTTTCGGTACTAACGTTTAATCCACGTATTTTCAACGTTTGTGTGCTACTGGGGTTTTAGTACAAATAATATACAGTATTTTTTTAAAATTATTTTTATAGTAAAGATCTTCATTCTATATGTAGTGCACGTGCAATAGGGTCCCAGTGAGATGCGGTCCTTAAGGCCGGCGTGATGCTTGATCATCTTTATTCTTTTCTGATACAACAAGTGTTAGTTTTATATTATCTAAAATTGTGTACAAAATGTGAGCAACAGGTATTAAAAATTGAATATGACAAACCTTTCTGTTAATACAATAAACAACAGCAATATTATCACAATAGATTAAAAGTTGACGTGGATACAAAAGAAGAGCGGCGAAGGCAACCGCTAGAAATTTTGTGATGAAAATAGGCAAATTGATAGGCAAGTTAATGCCATAGATTTCTGTTCCATGTTCATCGGTAATTGCAATGGATGAGGGAGTAGCGTCGGTATATATCAAAGTACGCAGGAAGTCTGGTTGAAATAAACACTTGGGTTGAGAAGGCGTATGACGCAAAAGTTGGGTGACTCAGGGTACGTTCCAGGTATTGAGCTCAGCGAAAGCCACCGGATTGGAAAGCGAAGTTAATGGCGAGGCTCAGTTGATATAGCCCGCTATTATCTGTTTAATTCGATGCTGCGCAAAAGGTCAGAGAGAAGGCACTGCCCGAAGTATTTGAAGATACTTAGGTAGAATTTGAATAGTCATATCGGGAATGGAAATCATCACTCTTAAGTACTGAATAATATAAGTGGGAGATATACTCTTTGCAATTACTCTTTGGAGGGATCAATTCGTGTGTTGTATTTTATTTGTCTTGCTTTGAAACCATCACTTCATTGTGGGCAGTAAATAATATGAACACGCACGTACTTAGTGACTTTATATAACCATATAATTATTTTTCTTGCACGAGTTTTAAATATGCATATATATTCTATGTACACTAATATCTAATAAGGTCATATGACCCCCTGTGGTGAAGATAACCCTTGCAGCACTTCTATCGGAATAAGTTCCACAAAGAATAAACAGAGTCCAAATTTGTGAACTTCCTGTCTACTATGCACGAGGATGGTACAAATCACCATTATTTTTTCTCCCACCGAAAGTTTAAGAAATCCTATCCATTGAATGAGTTAAAATGTGAAACTAATACATAGCGTTGTGTGTATCTTAGAGGACTAATAGTGTTGTACTATAGCATGAATTCTACCAGAACTCCCCACCACCACCACCATAATAGGTGTCACTTCCAATTCTTGAGCGCGCATACACACACACACACACCAGCTTTAACATTTTTACGATTTAGAAAGGAAAGAAACGCCCAACTCTACGTAAGTTCTTAAATTTTGACTTTACACCTCCAAACAGAAAGTTCTGGTGAAGTTCCTGTACCATGACTAGTAAACGTAGGCTCTTCACTAAGCAAGAAAGCACAACTTAATGTATTTTTCTCGTGGTTAACAATTAATTCCGTGTCTATTAAGAAGAAGAATATTGCACCTGACGTTAGTTTTGAAAAACCAAAAAGAAAACTGCTTTGCGGTTAAACTTATGGTCGAAACCGAAAACTTATAATTACGCTTTTTTTTTCTTTTGTCATAACTTTGTAATTATAGATTATTAGTTTTCAGTTTCGACCATTAATTTAACCACAAAACAGTTTTCATTTTAGGTTCCCGAAACTGACGTCAGGTGGAATATTATCCTTCTTAATCTCACCGAATCAATTTGAATCATTAGTGTCAACATAGTTGTCATATGATGAGCATATGAACGTTGGTATGTTTCAAGTGTCTCTATGCTTTCTATAGCTATGGTTAGTGATATGTAATATCCAATGTTTTGTATACACGTATAAAAATCCTATGATAAAGAATTCGTTTCTGAGTGTAAATCGTTGACCTCTATCTAAAACGATACTGGACTGGTCAATACCATTAAAAAATTGATGAGTATATGCAGCCAGGGAGCTGAGAAGACAGGTAGAACTAATCTCGATCGTCCGCTTCCAGTAGCATGAACAAAATTTTGTTCTGCTTTTATTTACATCGTAATTCTTGCAAATAGCGTAAGTATTAATTAAAGGATGTACTATTATTGTATGCACAGAGATGGACAGAGGACGTTATCTTGAATGTCTGCCTTTACTGAAAGGTCGTGGAGCTGAAAACTCTACACCGCTAAAGTATGTAAAGAAATAGTAACAGATAGTTCATGGCAATGTATATAGACTTGGGTTCATGGATTCTCCTGGGGTAAAAAACTAGTCCGTCATTCGAATTCTGGACTGCTTCAGGGGGCTCCAAGAACAGGATTGAGAAAGACCTTAGAATAGGAACGTGGAACGTACGAACGTTATACAAAACGGGCGCTCTTCAAGTGACGATGCGCGAGACCTAGAAGTACGAGCTAGACATATTAACAATGCAAATACCGATACGGCACCTTCAACATAGGCCCTGGTCGACACCTTCCCTAATCCTTTCCCCTCCCACATCCTGGCCTGAGCTTTAGATACCTTAAGTCCATAAATAAAAATCAATTCGTTATTATGATGCATCTGAAACTATGATGCCAGGATGATAAATTATGAAAGGCACTGGCCAATACCTTCCCATCGTCTGCCTACCTCATCCCGGCCTGAGCCGAAATTGACAAAAGGCCATAAATAAACTAATTTAATTCAATGCATCTGATATTCGAAAAAATATATTTTATAGAGATAGTTGTGTATTTGATTGTTAATGTTTTCTTGTTCAAAGTTAGTTGACAGAAACAATAATGTCCTTTATATTTTTTTTTTCTAAAATGCATGCTTTATTTCTCATAAAAATATTAATATGAGAAAGGAGTTGCGTTTTTTTCATCCCTGCATGCTTAAAAGCGGAGGGAGGAGAGCTGATAACCACGTCACAGGGCGAAGGGTAGTCAGTTTGATGATGGAGGAGGGTGGTGTTTGAAGAGACAAGAAGGTGCTGTTGATTATTTTCTTTCGTTTTGCCACTCCAATATATGTATTAGTGACAAAATATTATATGACTGGTTTCAATAACACTACTCTTGCAATTCATGTATAACTCAGTAATTTCTTCTTTCTTTCTAGGATCCTGGTTTCCCTCTCTCTCTCTCTTCACAACACACCAAAATGAAGAGTAAAAGAAACCAAAATAAGACATCGTTTGGTAGCCGAAAAATCTCCCAAAATACGTATGAATTAGGAAAGACTATGATGATGTGTCCACGCCCCGGATATCCGAAACTCAGATGAGTCAGATTTGGATCCGAAACCCATTACCGGATCCGGATATCCGAATCCATATCCGGATATCCGAAACCCGGATCCGGATCCGTTTGGCCATCACTAATGATAACTCCTGACGTCCTTGTCGGTGGCAGCTGATTTGTGTATTTTTTCAGTTTGTAGGACGTGACCTTTCAAGTACACTGCAACTTTTCAGGAAAGGCGGGGGGAACTCGCGCGAAGTCCCTTGTCAGTCACACAATGTTAATGCTGGGATGGTGCCTTTGAAACTAGGCCCTGGCTGACTTCTTTCTGACATCCTCACCCCACCCGTATCTCGGCCTGAGCCATAGTAACCTAAAGGCCTTAAATGAATTTAAAATTATATTGAACACGTAGG
>JAGDQP010017009.1:0-24538 GCA_022664845.1 Lepisma saccharinum
TAGTATTTAGTTTCAGCTTACATCTCACCATCCTATGATCACTCGAGATTTTGAAACTGTTTAGAACAGACACGTCTTGCACAATTGCCCTGTTATTTGATAGAACGTAGTCTATTTCGTTTTTGGTCCCATTTGGGCCTTTCCATGTCCACTTCCTCTGGGGCGGTTTCTTGAAAAATGTATTGGAAATGAACAGTCTGTTGGCTTCTGAGAATTCCACTAATTTCTCTCCTCTCTTGTTTCTTTTGCCAAATCCAAAGTTTCCCACTTTCGTGTCACTGCTCAGCTTGGTTCCTACTTTCGCATTGAAGTCTCCCATTACAATTTTGTAATGCGATTTGCTACTATCCAAAATCTTCTGAATCTCCTCGTATAGGTCTTCGACTTCCTCCTCCGGGTGCGAGGTTGTTGGAGCATACACTTGTATAATTTCCATACTGTATCTCTTGTTAATTTTTATTACTACCCGTGCGATTCTATCTGAAATTCCTTCAATTTCTGTGATTCGTGACTTCAGGTCTTTATTAATTATAAAGCCAACGCCTGTCGCTTTTCCAGTTTCTGTTCCTTTGTAGCAGAACGTGTGCCCTGACGGTAGTTCCAATATATACCAAACCAAAAAAATTCTTCTTTCCAGTCTTCGCTCTCTGTATTAACGGAGTCCTATTGACCCTCCTTACACGTATTTCCGATTACGTCACTGATCTCTCAAACACGATAGTTGAACTCTTTCTTACACACACACATATATTTGTATTTTTTCAGTAATGATTACGCGCTGTTTTACAGCTTTTGAACAAAACTGGGACTTCAGAGGTCCCAGGAAAGAGCTGTCCGGGACGCGGGACGTTGAGTGTCCAAACCGGGACAGTCCCGGGCAAACCGGGACTGTTAGTCACCCTAGATGTCAGTTACTCTTTCCACTTCCGGGTTAATTTCGTAAGTTATGTACATTTTTAATTCTTCTAATATTCGACTCAAAAAATTGCGTCTACAACCACAATCGGAAATCAATACTTCCACATTACATTGGTAGCGAAAGTCTCCTCTGGAAAGAAGTAGGAAGCCTCTATTTGAATCCCTGCGCTGAGATAATTATATGCAACAAGTGTTCCATTTTAATTTATTCCATCTTTCCCACTTCACATTTAAAAGGTGAAATGTTCAAAAACTTTAGGTTAGGTAGTTATTTAGTACTCTTTCCTTAATTCACGATCTCTATAGAATTTAACGCTAAACGGACTGTATAATCTATTCAATGCAACACAGTAAAAAAATAGCTGTGTCAGTTCAACACAATGCGGTGTCCCAGCATGACTACCACTTTTGTGTGTTAAATCAACACAACACACAGTGTTGATTTCGGTACTGGGAGAAAAAAAGTTACTGCTGCAGCTAGATTTGAACATGGGTTGCTCACTTAGAAGTCGAGCATCTTACCGACTTCGCTAACTCGTCAGACGAAAAGAACACTAGACTGATACGATATAGAGGACAAAAAAATGTTGCTGAACCACAAAAACAATCAAAGTTACTCTCATGGCTTATGCCATGATTTAATCACTTTTCCATTGGTCAATTAGGGACCACAATTCCCATTTATTGAGAATATGTTCCATTTCTATGAAAGCAAGCGCAGCATTTGACATATTGTTACGATAAGAAAGCAGTAATGCTGCTCAAGTGTTTGGCTGTCGCCATCTTGCTTGCTTTAATAGAAATAGAATATTCTCAATGAATGGGAATTCTGGTTCTCAATTGACAAATATTAAGTGATTAAACCATGGGATAAGTCGTGCAAGTAACTTAGTTTGTTTTGGGGGTTCAGCAACACATATTTGAACAAATACACTGTTTAAATCTATAGTGTAGTCATTTAATTCAAATGTTGTTAAATAAATATCGTTTGCATCTAGTGCTTTTTCTGTCTGACGATTTAGCCAAGTCGTAAGACGCTCGACTTCTAACTGAGAAACCCAAGTTCAGATCTCACTGAAGCCGTAACTTTTTATTTTAACAGTGCCGAGATCAACACCGTGTGTTGTGTTGATTTAACACACAAAAGTGGTAGTCACGCTGGGACACCGCATTGTGTTGAATTAACACAGCTATTTTTTGCAGTGTACAGTCTTGATACTAATACAGTACTTTGTTCTCTGTTCTACAAGTAGAAAAATCTTTTAACTTTTTGTAAGATAGAACCCCAGTTTTGTTCTGTGAGATAGCTTCTTGTAAATTAAGAGTAGCAAAGTAGCTATTCGCATTTCTTCGGCTATTTTTACATGTGAATGGCTACCTTCGTCGGTCCCAACTTTCGGCAGTTACTTTATTTACTATTGGAATAAGATGGGTAAGTGGAATTATGGGTGAACCAGCTAGTCATGGAAATTCTGGATGAACAAAAATTGTGTACTTTGTTTGGATATCTTTCGCCTACTATTTAGACCACAAGCCGCTACTGTTCTCATTTCTGTTACATTATTTTTATTGTGGATACTGCAGCAATCAATTTGTGTGTAACTGTTTGAATAGATAACTGTTCACGTAAAATTTGTGAGAGAGTTTTCTCATTACTCGAAGATATTGATGAAACTTTTATACATCATTGTATAGGCTGACAGAGTGACTAAGTGTTAGAATGCTCCTTTTGTGAACACAGTAGCCAGTTGAACTGAGTTCAAACCAAATTGAGTCTATGTAATTTTATATGTAGGGTTATAAAAGCTCCACTAGAGTCAGGACTGGCGCTGGGAACGCGGTGCCACTTGAAAGTTTGGGGAATGTGACTAACACGTATTGTGAGTTGTTATGCTTTGCTCTTTGGCATTTATTGATATAGTTCTTTGTATTTGAGAAGAAAACGCCGGTCTCCTGTGCAGCTTATATCTATATTGAGAGATTTTAAAAAGGAAGTAATGTATCGTTTCACAAATAAATGATCATATAATATTATTCCGTAAAAAAAAAAAATCTTTATGTAAGACGCTGTTTCGTGCAGTTTATGTCTGTCCTAGTAATATAAAAGAAAACACAGATCTTTGGTTAGAATTATTTGATGTAACATCGTAGTAGATCCATAGATATAAAACTGTCCCTCATTGCCAAAGTGAAGAGAAATATCCATAAAAATAAGTATTCTTACATTCAGAAATATTGAATCGTTTTTATTTAGGTCTATTGGAAATAAAGTGGTTTTTCGTGTAGAATAAAAAAAAGATTATATCTATTTAACATTTAAATAGCTCTAAGCCCATAATGTACTGTTGAATTTTATTGATAGCGTTTATGCACTATAAGGCTTAGGCCGGGATAGTGGACGGGAAAGGATTCGAGAAGATGTAAGCCAGGGCCTATGTTGAAGTTGCGATCCCTGCATTTGCCTGGTATGCCTGAGGAAAAACTCTGGAAACCCCCCGAGATGGTCGGCCGCTGGAATAGAACCCACGACCTCCCGAATGCTACGCCAACGCTCTATCACTGAGCTACGGCGGTTTGGTAAGTAAGGTGCTGTTGAAAAGACTTGTTAGATTATTAAGATCAATGATGATGATGATGGGTGTTCTGACTGAATGCAGGTCTTCTTGATCTGAAGGTCACAGAGCTAGGTGAACCGATTGTGATTTGAAATTGCCTTCAATCGCGTGAAGATGACGTCCGAAGGATGGGACCTACAGTTTAAAGTGGGTTCCGAACCACTTGTGTCACCTTCGGGAATTGAAATAGAGACATCTTGATTACGCTATTAAGAACAATAGAAATATAATTTTAACATAATAAAACCATATAATAAACATTTCTTATCTGTAACTCTGGTCGGCAATTGGAAGACTCATGAATTCTTTATACCTAAAGTCGGACATAATAATATACCTAATAGATATGACTATTCGTATTGTTTATGATATAAAGTTAAAACAGAACATTTAAAAAAACTTAAAAAAAATGTTGCTGTATTAAAATAGTTTTAAGACAAAGACATTTAAAGACACTCTTCTTCATTCTCCTCAGATAACATTTCCGACATCTTCTAAGCTAACCAGGGTAACCAGATCTTTTTTTTTATATAATGCCACTTTCGATAGCTGGTAGAACTTAAATATCAAGTTAAAGCTGTCCGAAAACTAGAGATAATTTTTATACACAATTTTTTAAATGACATAAGTATTTTTTCACTGATATTTATGTGAAAATTGCAAACTTCTAGTGTATATCCGACGACCGGTGCCCTTGCCCTATTTTCAAGTTTATAATTTTCTTTGTAAATTTATGCAAGTAAACCATTTGTTGTATACAATTACAGTATCAGCAATTTGTGTCTAGGGTAGACCGGGGCTATTTGAGTATAGTAAGAGAAAAGTCAAAATTTCCTAAACTCGACGTACTTTACAGTTGAACTAATTATGCCATAATCTACGTACATTATTATAGTACAACATATTAAAGAATAAAGAACCTGTTAAGTCATGGAAATACTGAAAACGAATTTAAAATAAAAATGGCAGAATTCGAGACTAGTAATAATCACGGGGTTATTTGAGTCTTTCGCTGTACCAACATTGTTTACATTAATCACCTTAGCGTTCATAAATATTTTTAAATTATACCCTTTTCTACATAATTTGTGAAAAACACAACATTAATAAACATTTCCCCTCAACTATTCAGTGACGTAACCACTATCTGATAAGTAAACATGACAAGCCGGAGGTAGATTGTTCACGAATTCTTCTCTCATACGCTGACCTTTAAAAATAACAAATGGTGGGATGTATTGTTCAACTGCGTTGCAAGAAACTATCACAATGACATTCTCGCCCCTTTCGACGCTAGTGAGAGCAACCACTTCTTTTTTACCCTTCTTAGCAATGACCTTGTTTGGGTAAGAGAAAACCCTGTTTCATCCACGTTGTATATACGCTGTGGTTTCGTGTTGACACTAATTGTCGAAGTAACAGATTTCAACAGTTAAAAAATCACTCACACTTCCTTATTAATTTCCTCAGCACGAGCTCTTGAAAGTCACTCAGACTTTTGTAATAATAAGTTCGGATGTCTTTTCATGGATCTTGAAAAAACATCTTCACCAGCTAATCCTTTGTGTTTCCAAGGATGCGGAGTTTGATTTATTATTAAATATCGATGCACAGCTTTACGAATCGTTTCAGGGGTGCAGTCTAGTCTTTTTCCCGCGAGAGTCACAATTCGCAACACGAACTCTTCCTCCTGTGCTTCTGTCAGTAATGTGTGGTGTCCTATGGCTTTCGGTTTTTCACTTTGAACTATTTCATGATTATCACCCAAGGTTAGTCTCAACCTTTCGACCTGCAATTTCCTTCGCATAGTTTCAAATTTACATTGCAGAGCTGTGAAGCTCCACGTAAACTCAAATAACCTTTTGTTACACTTTGAATGTCCTTCTCCATGTCTTCATTATTTCACTCGTTGTATTTATGTTTTGATTTGTATGTCCATACCATCTAAAGAGAAAAAAAGAAATGTTTTATTTAATATACATGCATCTAAACCATAAATACAAAATTAAAATCCATAAATTAAATAAATTCACATAAGTTTACACCTGACTCAAATAGCCCCGTTTCGCACATGCTTACGTAGGAATGTACTACTTTCACGCTAGATAGAGGAGAGTACCAAAAATGGCGTTTATAACATGCGGACATTCTGTTTTACGCGTACGGTAATAATTTTACAGATATATGCATTTACACAGGTTCAGCACCTTATATCATACAGCCACTATTTTATATCAGAGCTAAATATGAAGTATTGCAACTCACCTTGCTCAGAATAGTCGCACATTCACAGCAACTGATAAGAAAGCAGCAGATCAAAGACACACACACCCTTCCCTTTGCGAACGAACTCACAACTGAAGGCAGGTTCAGCGTACTGGTGCGCATATTAAATGTGCAGTGGCATTTTTTCTTAAGTTTGACCCAAATAGCCCCTTTAGTCAAATAGCCCCGGTCTACCCTATAATATTCATGTCACTTGCGATGTATCCGTAATGTTGTATAATATTTTTAAATGTTTCTCTAATTTTTTTTTAATTAAGTTATGTGGCTTTAGGTATCAATATTATATCGTTTTATTTAAATAAATGAAATATGAAATAAAAACCGGGATGGCACCTTCAACATAGGTCTGTCTTCTTTCTGATCGACACCTTCCTAATCCTTTCCCCTCCCCTATCCAGGCCTCAGCCTTAGATACCTAAAGGCCATAAATAAAATTCAAAATTTAACAAAAATTTGAGAACAAAAATAATATTTAAGAGCGTTCGATATAAGTAATTTTTATATTAAATTATACCTTATATTGATCAATTTAATTAGGAATCATTTGTATCTTACGTGTTGAACTTAACTAAGTTGAACTCTAATGCGAATTCTCATTTGTTTTCCTTCATAAAAGGACCTTGCGTGGCACACAATACCAGGCAACGGACTGCTGGCTGTTTCCTCCTGCCAAACAAACAGCAAAAGAAATGAATGTTCAACTTGCGCCGAGCTGTTAAACCACGTAGACGGTGGCGCCAGCTCTGCTTCTAGTGGTTTTTCTTTACAACTTTATATGAACGTTTACCATGTGTAAGAACTCTTTGACAATGGAGTAGTGTGACTTTTGTAAGTGAAATGACTAGTATAGAATCATGTGAGAAAAACATGAAGCCTTCTGTATCTACGTCACAAATTGAACCACCAACAGCAGTCCTGGAATTATTGAAAATAACCTGATAAGTAGAGCAACTGAACCATAAAGTATAACATATGATCGCTACTTTATCTTCGATTGATACGGTTATGTGTACACAAATATATAATTTTCAAAATCATAATTCACAAAATAAAGCATACTCTTGAAACAATTTTTTCCAGAACTCTGTAAAGAGAAATTTCAAGTGTCTTAACTAGCTTGATTTCGAGTATTCTGCAAAAAATGTCTGTCAATGACGTAATTTAGAAACATGGAAACCAACACCGAGTTATTTGTAAATTTAGCACAGAATTGTTAGGTTGTACGATTATTTCAACGCACTATTAAATCGTCCAAATGTACAATAAGTTTGAAATTTGAAACTTTTGGAAATACAAGTATATTTTATAAAAAAACTCATCTACTAAAGATGGAAAATTTGTACATGTAATTATTTTACTCTCCTTCTTCAATTACGTTAGATTAGTCTTCCATCTAGTGGTGCAGAAAGCAAACAAAACAAACAAGATTATGTAAATTAAGTCATGAGTTGTGATTCTAATTAATTTCTTTTCATACTTTGAAACTATAGTATGCAGTATACGTGTTTAGTTTGTTTCTTTCTCAGTACTTTTCAAATAGAATTCAAGAACAAGATTAAATAAACTTTTCTTCGATAGTTTAAGTTTTTCTCTTGCTGATAGGAAGAACAGAAATCAAAATTTACTTTAATTATCAATTGCTTTAACATTCTTATTCTTCGTGGAATGCATCACCAATTACATTCACTTATACAAATATTTACTTAACACAAGCCATCCTGATTGAGGTTTCACCTTCAAACTACACTGTTAAAAATGTTTGTGAAAGTCCGTTCATATATTCAGTAATGTTTCAGATATATGTTAGTATTATGCAGTAATCTTGGAAAAACACCGATAGATTTCTTTAGTGGTACTTACTGGCTGTTAATAATTTTCAGTTCGTGTGATGTTAGCACATGCGCAGAAAGAGAAAACTCTTTCTTATCATAACCAATCATGCAACTCTGATTAAGTGTTTACTGCCGCGATTTTGATCACTCGTTTCAGTGGATAGGAACTGATATGCCTAATCGACAAATAGAAAAAACGTGATTAATACATGGCGTAACTCGTGGAGGTAACTTTGCTTGTATTTTTGGACTTTGAGCAATGCTCTAACCCTCTTTTCTCGTTCTTGAGATTGAACAAAACAAGAACTAAGTATGTCTCACCTGAAAGGAGAAGGATTGAGTAGCCGATATACAGCCTAAACGGTTGGAGCTAGAAAAACGAAATTTTGTGTGAAGCTACATCATTACTAGCAGATTAAGCAAAACGTACAAAAGTTTCAAAAAGTCGCTATTTTGGATACAAAATGGCCGCAAAAACATTGTTGTACAGAATACACGGCCTAAACTGCTGGAGCTAGAAACAACAAATTTGGTATAACGAGAGATCATCACTAATAGGTTACGAAAATATTACAAAATGTCTCCAAAGACGCCATCTTGGATCCAAAATGGTGGACACGAAAAATTCATTTTCCACACCGTTTGAGCTAGAGATACGAAATTTTGCACAAAGGTGTGTTATCAAGATTTAGGAAAATCTTACAATATTTTTAAAAAGTCGCCATCTTGGATTCAAAATGGTTGCCAAAAAGCCATTTTCCACACCGTTCAAGCTAGAGAAATGAAATTTTGGTATGAAGGTGTACCATCACGAATAGATCACAACAATATAAGAAAATGTTAAAATGTCGCAATTTTAAATTCAAAATGGCCGCCCAAAAAACAATTTTCCAAACTACTAAGGTTGGAGTTCTTAACTTCCATTACATAGGTTGAGCGTACTATGAGTTAGCCCCATTCAGTTTCAATCGAAAAGAACGTCTTTCTCTCGATGACGTGATATACTAGTGCATCTAATGCTTATCATTGGCAGTTTAGTCCAGTCAGTAGGATGCTGGACTTCTAACTGTTCAAATCTCATTTCAGGCTTTTCTTTTATCCCAGCGTTACTGAAAATTGAATGATGGCTCTTTTTTTATTGGAAAGCTATTGCAAATGTGGAGATAACTATGGTTGCCTAGTTTCTCCCAGAAACATTTCGATTTTTTTAACAATGTAGTCTCTGGCGAATTTCGTTCCCACAAACTCTCTTCTACACTATTTCTGCTTCAGTCAAAGAAGCCTAAAGGCCATAAGTAAATTTCAACTCGATACACGTTCACACTATACATTCATGAATTCTGAAAGAATGTGTGTATCTGTGTGTGTGTGTGCATTTGTACATGTGATTGCGTGTAACTAACTAATAACTAACCATAATAAACACGTGATTTTTTTTTAAATTAATTTCAAAAGGAATCTTTCAACTGAACAAAAATATTTTCTTGTTTTGCACGCAAAGAAATGAAGAAACGAAGTTCAAAAATTTTTATATAATAGGAGCTGTTCAGAAGAACTCGTTTTCACTTACAAGAAAATTAATCATGGTTTCGCTTTTTCGTATAACCAGTTTGGCAAGTCAGGAACTAATTATTTGCTTCTTATTATTATTCTCTGAACGGAAACGCTTCTCTCCTCCTCCCTTTGTCTTTGCTCATTTTTTTTTCAGTTTGTTCAAATTTTAGCTATGATGTAGTCATTGAGAGAATGTACTGATCAGAAATATGACACATATCGATAGTTGTGATAACTAACATTTCATTTTTTTATTTTCGTTATTATAGCTCAAACCATTAGGTTTATGGCCATACATTTTTTTAAGTTTGTCAAACATTCTTCGGTTTGTTGCTAAAATCGTTTGCTTTTAAGAATTCATCTTTATCCTCTGACAATAAAGACTTCGTCTTGGTGTGAATCTAAAATGGCATTGTTAAGCCTATTATCGTTGCCATTATTGTGGACTAAATTATATTTCAAATTCACATTCGAGCTCAATATATTTTATTTAGTTTACTTTTAACGATGAAGTTGACACAGGACATCAAAAACTTCAGTGTTAGTTAGTTCGAAACAAAAATTTGAGTATGAAGACAAATTTAACTGCTACGGTTTTAACAAATTGTTTGTTAGTTTCTTTTTCAGAACCTGGTTTGTGGTTGATTTTTACTGAAACAGGTTTTGTGTATCAAATGTCGGTGTCTTTATTCAAACCTTGGTTTGCATTAATTATTTTCCTATATCAAAAGGCCTTGTTAGTTTAAGAAGACTTTTGACATAAATTTGATGCAAAGCAAATCTTATACCTATATCGAATATAAGTTTGTTATGAGAGATATCAATAATCAGTTGTTATATCCTTATGGTTTGTAGTCTATCGATTATTACTACACTACGCAGGATTAAAAATGCTCCACCCGGCTGGTAATTTGCATTTGTTTTGAAGCATGATAAACAGAGGCTGGCGTGGCTCAATAACAACCAATAGCGTGTAGTTAAGCTCGATAAACGAAGGCTGACGTGGCCCAATAACAACTGTTAACGTTCAGGTACTAAGGCAAGCAAGAGTACGTGGGGTCGAAAATAGTGCATGTATGATCAGTATGTAGTGGAACTATCCATCGCTAAAAAAATTCATAATGTGACATAGAAGAATGTTTAGAAGCACAAGTCACTTTCTTAGAATGCTATTTAGGAACACCCTTGCTCACTTTACCCAGGCCCGTATTTAGGGTTCAAACCTCATTATAAAGTATAATAATTTCCATATAGGGTACGAACCCCGAATATGAGGATAGACACCTAAGTTGAGACCCCTATCTATCTTCTGAAGCAAGAACTGCAACCTATCGGAAACAAAACTAAAACAGAGGGGAAGAGCCCGCCATAACACTGGACATCACTTGAGCTCTTTGTGTGAGAGTTGTTGGTGCAGCGTGTGTGGAAAAGAAATCGTTGTCCAAAATCTTTTTTCTCCGTGCACGAGTTAGGCGCTAACAATGGAGAAGATAAGTTAATATTAATGAGTATGTGTATTGTAACATGTAACGAATTACCAGTTTTCTTCCACTTATAACTGAGATGAGACCTTTAAGGAGTTCAGTATAAGAGACCGGTCCCATAATGGAAGCCGTATAATAATATTGGGTCTCATATTAGGAGCTTATTTGTATCGAAATTTCTTTATTCACAGAGTAGTCTCTGTTTAATGATTGACGTTGATTATCATTGTTGTTCTCCCTATTGTAACAGTTACGTTGAACATTAAAACGTTATTTATATTTACTTTCTGTTTTATGTAACAAAACACGAATAATGTCAGACGATATTTGTGAGAAGGTCACTTGAAAGCAAAATATAAAATTAAAAAGAAAATGACGTTAATTGAAAATTTTGCGTTTTATATTTCTGTGCCATAATAGGATTTGATTTAAAAAGACTGTTGAATGGTATTTTTAAAACAACTATTTCATCATTCCACAAAAAGTCGGGGTCTCTTATTAGGCACCCCTCATAAAAATAGCACAGTAACAATTATGTTCACATTTTCTAATATTTTTTATTATTATTATATTTCCTTGTCATCCAATAGTTTGTATCATAAATTAGACACTACACAGAATATATTAAAGTAAAAGCAGAATTTGTTGATGCTTTAATTAACTGGTAAGTAGCATTCTTCCTAAAGGGGACTCATATTCGTGGTTCTTCCCCTACTCATTCCACCCACCCACCCAAATCAGGTGCTCACATTCCATGATTGCTATCAACTCCAGCATTTTGAACACGTATCTGGTACGACTATTACCGTGATTGCTGCCCCAACCAGTGTTAATCTCTCATTATGCCTGGTAGTAGTTGGTAATCATTGCGGATCGAAAATTTGGCGCTCTGGACCCTATCTCAGTGGGCTCATTTATAAATCCATGCCTGGCTTGACCACGAAAACGCTATCAATTGTTATTGGATGACTTCTTTCTGTGTTTTCAAGTTTCAGTACCGTTGTATATGTACTTCTGCTACACTGTAAAAACTGTACCCTGGAATTGTGGGTACAAAATGCCAATGGGCACTGGGACACATATTTTACCATGTATTTTTTTCTTCTATTAATTTGTTCCATCCCAAGAACTGGGAGGCAAATATCCACCCCTCTCAACCCAATCCTGGGTTCGCCACTGACTCTAAAATATTGTGGGTACAAGATAGGTATTTTGTACCCACAATTCAAAGATGCAGTTTTTGCAGTGTATGGCTCCTAACTATCTCTGATTGACCAACAAAACTGACCAGGAATACCGTATCCTGTCCAGGTAAAAATTAAATCACATCCGGGACGTTGAGAATCCCGGAACTTGTATTTTGTAAATAACAATAAAAATTGAGGATACTTTCCTTATTTAAATTTGAATTTTGTTTACGGCCTTTAGTCATCTGAGGCTCAGGCCGGGGTGCATGTTTCGATTTTACGCCCGAAAATCCACAACGGAAGTGAATCCTGTTTTCCAATTGGTTGCTAACAGCAGACGGTGACATGTTGCAAGTATTCTGTGAACCGGAACTATCTTAAGAATAAAATCACGGTCACTGCTTCGAGGATAACGCGAGTTTTACGTTCGTGAAAAACTGGCTTTCAGGAATTCGACATCAACTGACCTGAATATAACACGGGATTAATGAGGGTGGATTAGTGGTCAGGTTTGGTTGTTCTTTTAAGTACCAACCGCTTTCACTTATCTATACAACTGTAGAGTTACCACAAAGGTGGGTACAACATACACTGATTACGAAACACATAATACTGCAGAGCGGCAAAGGCGAGTTAGTGGTCAGGATTGATTGTTTTAGCACTACATGAACTACCAAACGGCATGTAAAATACAATAATATAAGTTAGTAAATAACCTGCCAGTATATTATAAATCAGTGAGCTGATACGTTTATCTCTGAGAGAATATACTGTGCATACATTATATACAATGTATGCACACATAATTTTTTCTCTCGTTTGTGTAGTGTTCTCATATTCCTCTGAGCGACATTGAAATTACATTATATGAAAGAAAAACATTATTCGTAGTAATGATAATTCTGATATTATGATTTAAATAAAGGATTAAGTTCCGTAGATGGTTCAACTAAAAGGTAAAATTTGCAGAAGAAATCATATGGTTAAAGGAATGTGAAGTTCGTGAGTATTGGAAAATAAAAAGAGTACCGATTCGAATTAATGCACTATAAAGCAGAAAGGGTGGCATAGAAGAGGGAACTACTTACATTAGCAAAAAGTACTTCCTAAGGTATGGGATTGGGAAGTGTCCGTTAAGGTGGTGGCAAGATGCTATGGATTTGACCTAACCTGACTTTAACTAACCCGTCTTTGTTGTTTTGACATTACTTTCCGTCTGTACATGAATCCTCTCCCGCCATATATAAGCTTCATCGAGATGTGAGAGCAGCGAAAGTGTCTTAAAGACGTGCGCGAGTATACATACTGGCCGCTCGCATTGCATGGATGCATTTAGATTGTGAAATTCGGAGGAATTAACATCAACCAAGTCTATGCAACCATTCTTTAACATAGGTATGGAGATAACTACAGAGTAATTGAACAGCCATCAGATGGCAAAAGTAGTAGAGAATTATTATAACAAAAGTTCATCCTTTTGCGGATCTTAGAGCAACCAGCAATCCGAAACATGCTGCGAAAAGCTATCTCCCTATCATTTCGTTAAACACACACTCAAATCGATCAACACATAATAAACATGCAGGGGAATATTCATGACGAGCACTTCGTATTATCAATGACACATATTTTGTTATTTGCTACAAAAAAACAGCGGACAGTATCTCGAGCGGGCAAAGATGGGTTAGTTAAAAGTCAGGATCGATGTTTTCTTTCATTATACACGATGTACTCTGCGTTTAAAACACTCTGAATGTGCTTGCACCAACGCGCAAAGAGGTTAAATAGTCTCGAGTGCCTCTCACTCTTTCATTTTTATTTCACAATTACATGATTCAATTTGTTTTATTATATACTCAGGTTGGAAATGTTACAATTATCCTGTAAATTGTACATTTTGTGGGACATAAAGTAAAGTGAACCAAAAAACGCAAAAATATAAAAACCCTGTCTAGTGAAGGCCCAATAAAACTTGCATTTTACTTTCCTCCTGCGTTTTTATTCTCCTAGTGCCCCTGCCAATAATTATTCATAACACAAAGAGACGCCAATAGCCGCAATGTTTGTATCTGTTGATAAGAATAAAGTCTTGATTACGTCAACCAGGTATTGTGCTATATCTACGCCGCATATCACTTCTTTAAACACACATGGTATATAGACACTTAACAAAAAGCCAACAAATCAAAAGTTGCGATAAAAAGCCATGTGCCATTTTTATTTCTTTGAAAGCACGCTCAAAGAAATGTTGAGTGTGTTATGAATAACACAGTTTATTACATAAATCATAGCCTCAATGTCGAGGAAGCAACAGCGACAGACAGGTAAGTTAAAGTCAATCTTTTTAACATAATAAACGACGCACATCACGTTTAAAACTTACTTCAGGTAAGCAGCTAATAGCATGCTGATAGTTTTCCATACGTTCATCTTTTTCAGTCTCATGTTACACTTCCCTAACTGAAGCTTGTGTTTTTATTTGCGATTCATGCACTTCAGCACATGTTGCAAATCTGTATTTCTGTAACTTTTAATTGTGTGGGTCATTTCAACTAGGCTTTACCTGTTGGTCAACTCGAGTGCGTATTAAAACAAGGATTCTACCATACCTCCCAATTGTGGTGTCATCCCTCCGAATCATTGAGCGCACATCCCTCCTTTGAAATTTTTATAGTTAAAAATCGGTAGAAACCTTGTAAATTCTACTTACACCCCCAAACTTTGGCTTACCCCCACTCCACACCAAACTAAAAATCCTGGTAAAATACCTGTATTTAAGTTAAATTCCAAGTACAAGCTATCGCAAAGTACTTCTTAATCTTTCGTTACTCATATTGAAATAACATGCTTTCCATTATTTATAAGCCCTCGCTCCAATTACTAATGCTGTTATCCCCCATATAATTAAATTTTATCTGATCCAGCTGGTAAATTACATAATTCAAGATCTGAAATTGCTTGAGCCAAAGTTTCTCATCATCTCTTGTACGTATTTTGAATTTTAGATCTTCCTTATATTCTGATATATAAGTTTGAAGTGCTGTGAAATTTCCTCCGCCTTACTATATTTTCTATTTGTCTCTTTCCAAGTATATATTTATTTCCTCTTTCACATCTACATCTTTCTATCAAACTTATAGTGAGCTAAAACACAGATAAACTATACCTGTGGCTAAAAGTCATTTTGAATAATCTCTGGAACCGGAACGTGGAACAGGGAAGGAACGACTCTTGACAGTCACAGTAAACAGTGATGTCAGTCAAAAAAAAAAAAAAAAAAAACAGCCAATGAAAATTTAGAATTAGGTTATGTTGTGTTTTTCTGGGCGTACAATCAAATCATGCGGCCGGGGCAGGGAAGGGGAAAGGGTACGGGAAGGTGTTGGCCAGGGGATAATTTATATGTACCATTGCGGCATTTGCCGTGTGTAGTTGACGAAAAATCCCTGGGAAAACCTCAGTCAAGATGGTAGGTCGCTGGGATTGAACCCCCACGACGTGTACTTACAATGAGAAGTAGGGAACTGACACCACCGAACCTCCACATATTGTACATCAATTGAAAGGACTCACTAAATTATAACCCCAAAAGTTTAGATTGCGTAAATATATCTAGTACGAATTATCAACTGTAGGTGGTCAGAGTGGTTTTGTGTCCTGAACTTCTTACGATCATCGATTTAATGCTACGTATTCCTCGTAATTTTATTCTAAAAAATCTTCTGGAAAAAATAGTCACTGGAAAAGCTAATTAACTGCATTTAATGCATTTGTCGCTATATCAACTGCTATATTGATTACCATTTCCATTAGAAGTGTCTCGTAGTTGCGTTATTTAACTTTTACAATGCAAGTAAGACGTGTGTTCTTCAAATAGCATAGATCGAACCCCCCCCCCCACCAGAATATTTTAAGCAATCTGTAGATAGATCTTACCTTCAATCTGTAAAATATATTATTTTGCTTTCAATTAATCACAGGAATTCTCATTCCTCGAAATTAGAGGGAAGAGAATGTTTGCATATTACATTTCGAATTTGTTAATATTGTTTTGAACCTCTTTGTTTATTCATTGTTCTTTGTCATCACATTCATTAATTAAAGTTTGTCTTCTTCACAGTATTTCTCACAATAAGCAACCATTCCTGCAACATACAATTGTGCATAGTGAACACTTGTAACATTAAACAGAATAGCGATAACTATGACAACTTTTCCAATCATTTCAGATACAGATATTAAAAAAGAATTTCCATTCGAAATTTTATCTATCTAATGTTTGATTATCATTTTATTTAATCTCATCTGAAAACTTCATAATCAAACTTTGAGCTTCATATATTATTGTTTTACTTGCGAACAGATTTTATGATTGAATCATGATGTAATTGATATGGCCAATTTTTTAAACTCATTATCTGATTACTTCATATTTTGATTACTGTTTGCGTTGAGTTGAGAAAAATTTTGCATTGCAAACGCATCAACCGTGACAAATGTCGATGTGAGGTAAAGTATGTTGTTTCAAGGCTACACGTGAAATTGAAGAATTTTAGATTCGCAGGGACCACCAGCTTTTCCCTCTTAGGACAGTTCCGGTTGTAATTGATGTCAATGTACCGAATTTTAGTTAATATACCTGAAAGTAGCTATAAACAATACATAGAAACAAAATAAATAGACCCAGCAACTGTGGTCTAATGGTTTAGGCTGTCGACTTCGGATCGGCACTGGGATGGTGCGTCCTGCTTCCGGACATTATGCCTTTTTCGAGGGTTTTCTCCCTCTTTTCGTTTGACGTATACCGGTATTATATCGAGACGAAAACTCTTACAGCTATTCCCAGAAGACTGCATGCTAAGAGATGTTGTTCAAGCCATAGTCACTTCTTTCGCCCATGTCAGTAAGTTAAATCAATAAAAATAATGACAGCTATGGGGTTCGAACTGACGCTCATTAGCATTCTTTCAAATTTTTGTCATGTTATTTTGCCTCAAATTGAGTTGGCTATTTTGTTGAAAGGAGAATTTGTGCTACGTGCTGTTAATGATATGTATCCCCTTCTAACCACGACCGATTCAATTTTTTTTAGTTACTGGTAAGAAAATACTGGAGAATCGTTTTAATCGAATTCACTATGAATCGAATCAAAACGATTTGGAAATAAATTTCATTTGACTGTTTAAATAATAATAATAATAATGTACTTGCAAGTAACAGTTACATTTTGAATCTGCATAATATTTGAACAAAAAATTCTAAATTTTCTTTTAATCGTCTTGGGAATCAAAGGGTAACTGCATTCCTTTAGTAACATTTCATGCAAATATTTTCCAGTTCCTTTTAGCAATGTAACGATTTTTTTTATCAGTGTAGCACATTTACGGTCTGTAAGATTACTTTCATATTAAAAGTTATGTTGAAAGTCATGGGATTGCAACGTGTTAAAAAAAAAGGTTCAATAATATTGGTTTAGTTCTCTTGTTTTCTTTGCCGTATGTGTTATAAAGAGTATTTTTTTTTTAAAAAAAATGAGATAAAAACACTTTCATGTCCATAGCAAAATGTTTGAATCTTTATATTTAAGAACATGAAAGTCCTGTTTCTTAGAAAAGCGGAAAATAAATTAAATGAGAAACAAAGGGCCGTTTTCTTTTTTTTTTTTCAATTTTGTTGAAAACTCGTTTTTCGTTGATTTTTTGTTTTTGTTTACTTCTTTCCAAAACTATATTATGTACCAGAAAACTCTAAAAATTTGAACTGGATATATAAAGAAAGATAAACTTAAAAATTAATATATCTAACATTTGAACAAATATTTCGTAAAAAAAAATTCCCTAGAACAGATTTTGAAAAACAATAACAATCTTCTTTTAGAAATTGAGAACTAGGATTTGACATAAAATCCGAATTTGGTAAAAAAAAATAACAAAGCAACTTATTCTGATGTGAAATATCACGTTTTCGTTTCTTCTTTTTTTTTTCTGGAAGAAAACCACTAAAATAATAAACAACAAAAAAATTCTATCATCATTACTATTAGTCACCCTGGTATGACTGTATTTTGTTGCTGCATAATTTAAAGATTAGGAATTAGACCTCTATACATAAATTGGAGAAAATATTTGTTGAGAATTATGATAAGAAAAAAAAAACACAATTTGGAATGCTTTATATTTTTATTTTTTGTTTTTTTTAGCAATCTAACTTACAGACCAGTCAGTCAATCATAACCAACCATTCATTCTTACACTCTGACACTCTTGAAGGGAGAAAAGAAACTTTTAAAATATTAGAAAAGATTTGGAGGTCGAAGATTATTCAGTGAAATCCGCCGTAAACAAGGAAAGGAAATAATTTATTCAGCCTGAATGATGTTGTAGGAAAGCTGCTGAGCGTTGCTACCAGTGTAAGGGTAAGAATAGGCGTATGGGAGACTAAGTCCGCGAATTCCGTAGTTGATTCCATAAAGTCCAAGGTTGCTAATAGGCACAGCCTGTTGGGATTCCAGAACACTGATGGGTTGTTGCTGGATCTGGTAGCTAAATGAAGGAACAACTCCATAGTTGAGGGTCTTGACGTTAGCCTGTTCGTAGTTCAGAGGAGTAACCCTAACATTCTGGATTTCCAAATTCTGGACATCCTGGACTTGCTGGACAGGAGCAACAAGGCCAGCGCTCTGGACACGTGTGACTGGAACTTCAACAACTTGTTGAACCTGCTGAGGTTGGATTTGCTGCTGCTGTGTCACTCTGGTGGTCACTGGCTGAAGAATCTGCTGACTCTGGATCCTCTGAACGGTTGGGACCAGCACCTGGCTCTGCACTCTGGTTCTCAGTGGAGTCAGGATCTGCTGGGTCTGGACAGGAGAAGCTACCAGTTGTTGTTGAAAAACAGGAATCTCAGCTTGTTGCAACTGGATGTTTCTGGTATCAGCTACAACGTTCTGAACGGGAAGAACGGAAACAGATTGGATCTCGACGGGATTAGCGGCGGCTACACCAACATCAGGGATCACAGCACCTCCAACGGCCTTGTTTTCTGTGATGCTGTAAGCAAAGTTGTTTCCAACTCGGTCGTTCCTCACCACTGAGCTCTCATACTTTGCAGGAACAATGGATGCAGCATTGGCGGCGGCGACCAAGAAGAGGACAACGAACTGTGGAAAAGAGCAAAAAATACAAGAATTATTGTTTATTGAATATATTATAATGTTCATGTAGACAAAATAAACACAAAGTATAACATTAACGTTAGCACTATGATAATTATTGGGAGAAGGAAAAACAAGGGAAAAACCAGCATAGTCATCTCACTAGTACACTGAGTAAACGAAAGGTTGTTGCGCTTAGTATCATGCTTATTACGCTATTATAACATTAATATATAATAATAATATTACACTATTATTATATTATTTAATGTAAATAATATATGAATGCATTCACAATGCATTTACAGTGAATGCTTCCATATAAATGTACATCGCTGTTCAGGGAGACGCTGACAATTGGGGTACAAGGTCAGAAAGTTTGAAAACAATTGATCTAGGTGATTGTTTAAACTATAATATCTATATATTGTAGTTAATTTGTCAATGTTATGTTTGTTAATTCTCAAATTTCTTTGAATTAAGGTTCTGGTGGTTTCTTTCGAACTGCTATTTTCTGTTGATATCTTTAGAGTTTAGGCTGGACTTTAAATACTTGCGAATAGTTCAAAGCTGTGAAAATTTTGTTAGCTTAGACTAAATTTTGTTAGGTTAGCTAAATATCAATTATTTTAAATCCTCTATAATTTGATTCAGTGATTGAATTCTTTCGAAATCGAATCCGAAAATGTCGTTACAGAGGAATGATTTCTCGACTGATGAACAAGACTAGTGGCAAAAACGCAATTGGTGACAGTGACAGCGTTAAAAAACTTAAAGATTCTTTATTTAATAATGTTCACTTAGCTTATGCATTCTTTTCTTGTTGTATTTGAATCCTAAAGTTTACAAATTAATACTTTAATTTATCTCCTTACACACATTAACGTTAATGAAATTCTTTACAATAAAGTAGAACCAAGATTCTTAGATTTATTGCACAGAATTAACTCCATCCGCCTAAAAACATACGAGAGTATTGGGGTATTTTATGGTTCAATGGATTATTTTTAAATGTGAACAAAAATCGATTTAATATAGGTCAGTGCTCGCCCACCATTTGTCGGTTTATAAATACATGATAGAATTGTCCTGATACAGATAAAATATTCAAATATGCATTAGAAGTGTAGTTAATAGTTGACCATTTCGCTCACATTGGGTATATTCTCAGATTGATCCCAGCGGCCAGTTACCATTTATTTGAAGTTCTTCCATGGGTTTTCTTGAGTCACACCACACTAATGTCGGGACACTATACCGGGTGGTTTAAAAAACCCATACACATTTCAAGAAAGAGAAAGACATAGTAAATATATTAGTACAAAAAATATTTCTCACATCAAAAGATGACTAGGAATCACATTTGTGCTGTACTATTACAAAAGATGATCAAATTGGTGAGTATCAGCGTCCAGGCACTTCTAAATACGGAGCCACTGCTTGAGCAACAATACGCAAGATTGTCATTGAGATTGCTGCGCATGCCGTTTCGATTTATCTCCGAAGTCTTGCCAGTGTTGTAGGTTCCCCCTAGTACACTACACTCCTTAGGTTCCTCCAGTGATTCTGCTACCTCTCTCTGGGGTGTGCCTTCCCGCCAAATTCTCGAGTGAACCTTCAACTTATTTTTTTTACAGTAAAAAATCGATAGAAACCGTACATCCTCCCAATTTTGATTTTACACCCACGTAAACTGAAAATTCTGGCGATAGCTCTGGGTTCCCCAGGTTCCTCCACAGATAAAAATCTAGAGGAGTTGAACGGGGAAACGGGGGAGCATACACACCTCGAGGAAAGCACGTACGTCTCTGTCGTAGTGCGGTTGGAGCGCCAACCTGTTGCATTTCAAATTGATCACTCCCGAACAGTGTACGAATGGAATGTAAAATGGGGAAACGCTAGATACTCCTGACCAGTAACAACGTAATTTCCCTTTTGCATATTATAAATTGTACATTAATTTCAAACTTATCGTGAATATATGCAAGTGTTAGGCTTGTTGGTAGTTCATCTGCGTTGTTGTTGTACTTCAACAACATTTCAAACTTTTAGTGGCACTTCAAAATACATTTGTGCTGCTCGGATGACAACCGTCCTTGCGCAATTGATTCACTTTGTACTACACTGATCTGATCGCAAGATGACCCCAGGGCCATCTATCCAGCGCAACAACATCCTATTCACTGACGCCATCTCTAGAATGATCATCATACTACATGTTCCTATTTGTATTCATTTCCATTTCGAATAGTAACATATGGATAAAACGTTTTAACATGTGTATACATAGTTTGAATCACCCGGTACATTCACAATTAGGCCATGTACAACTTCGTTCCCAAATCCTATCATGGCCTGAACACAAGCTGTGTAAAGATCATACATAAAATTCTAATTAAGATTCAAACAATCCGAGAAGGTAAATCGTACACTTCAACTTAAATAACTACAGAAAAATCATTTCATTCATCATAATAGGTCTAACTTCTTCTGTATCTTCCGTTATGGAAGATAGAAGAGATCATGAAGGACCTAGCAGGGTAAGATGGTGAAAAGTGCCTTGGAAGGAATCATGATCAAAAAAACAAACTACCATATTCAGCATCAAAACTGTCACTTTATCAATTCTGCAATTTGCGCGCCCCATCAGTTTCCTTATGCATGAACAAAATATTTTTTTGTTACTTTTTAGTACGAATTGTTTAAGAAAAGAATGTCTTTAAGAAAGTTCTTTTTTATTATGACAGTGTGCTTCCAGATACATCCTAGCTTTCAGTAGCAATCAGTTATTTATAGACATCCTAGTAATTATTAAATAATAAATATGAACATATAAAATATATTTTTAAAAAAACAAAGAAGAAAAAGTTATTGTCCCCAGCGGGATTCGAACGCGAGACCTTTCACTCAAAAAGCCGACATCTTCGCCAATCATCCACGAAGGCGACCTGGCAAACGGCGCATCCAAACTTGTATTTACATTGCACATGTTACGTAAGAAGCCCGGTCACATGTCTTATTTCTAATCTCTGTGCTCAACTGATGGTATTGTCCTGCTTAATTTGCACTGTTGAGAAAGTGCTCTTTTATTATTTTTTTTCCGGGTTATTTCGGTGTTCATACTTTTTCTCAAGCTAATATTTTGTGGCCCAAATCCAAATGTGTTCTGTAAAAAGCCAAACCCAGCCCCGGTGCAGGCTAGTATTTATTTTAGGATACAGAAGACTGTAAGAACAAAATATTTTTTTACATATGTTTCTGAAATATATATATAGAAATATATGAAAGTAACAGTGGAATGTTGCATTGTCACCCGACGTACGTCACGTCACTGTGCAAAATTTCATCATTGTATGCAGCGGCGGCTCTCATATTTAAGTTTGTTCGGTTGTGCAAACTACCCTCTAATATTTCTATTCTTGAAGTGTGTTACAAACCATCTTGCTTCTTATTCTTATCATTCTTTAACTCAGTGAACGCTCACATAACAGAAAGAGAGAGGAAGAGAGAGAGAGAGAGAGAGAGAGAGAGAGAGAGAGAACGCGCGCCCGCAGTTCTGTCTGGTCACAAGCACCAGCTCGTTCGCAGGTTGACAACAGAGAACGATGAGGGTAAAAGTGAGCTTTTAGGATTAGCGAGTGGAGGAGTACAAGAGGGTAGGGAAGATCGTTGCCTCCATAAGGCTCTATATGTAGCAAATTTTGGGCAACCGAAGTGGACTAGCATACACAACAGTTTCCCGCGTGTAAAATTTCAGCACCCTTGTCAATATAGATAGTGTCTCCAACTCCCACTTCAGAAATAATTTCTCGCAACTATTTTTTCTTCTCTCGAGGTAAATTGATTCAATAGAAAGACAGTGATTTTTTTATTTAAATTAAGGAATCCTTTAAGTTGGAAAGTCTATGATAAAATATCTGTTATCAAAAATGTTTTTTAAAATTATATCTCTGGAATAATGCCCAAAAATAAGAATAATAATTCTTGATTTTTTCGCCTTCTTTTATTATTCTGAAGCATGACCTAACTTCGAATCATCCTGCCGGCTATTCTGATTAAAGCTTATCCAAATTCTCGTAGCCCAATCCAGTGTATGTTCAAGTAGTACGTAACTCTGATTAAGTAAAAGAAACTCACTTGTATGACAACTCTAAAATATATATTTTTCAATGTTACTCGTTTCCAAAACCGGGAAAAGAAACCATGCCTCTTGGATGGAAAGTTAATCAAAACATACAATAACACTCACCGAGCAACCGTAGCCCAGTCCATAGAGTATTAACTTCGCTTTCGGGAGGTCATTGGTCCGACCCAGAACCTGACCGACTGAGGTTTTCCAGGAGTTTTCTGTCACACCAGGCAAATACCGAGATCGTATCTTAAACCTAGGATCAGACCGATTACTTCCCTCATTCTCTCCCCTATCCTAGACAGCCCTGAGCCATAGATGCCTAAAGGTCATAAATGGATTCATCTCAATAGTACCATGCGTGTACCACAGGAGTCTATAAAATTAAGGACAGGTTTCACGGGAACTTTTACTTTAATGCTTCTACAGTATCTAATTAATTAATTCATTCATTCATCCCAAGGAGAAAGGAACGGGTTAGATATTGATTATGTTCTTAACTCAATGGGTATCACAGCATTAACCTGCATGATTGAAGGATACCTCGAAATGACGGATAACTGAGTTTGTTCCGATCCCACGTTCAGTCACGGCTTTAAAATAGTTTGGGGACGAACATAACCCTCAGCGATGTACTGCTTTTACATATTAAACTTCTCATTTGGCGAAAATTGTGAACAATTAAAATTGCTATTATAATTACTTCTGATATGATTATAAAAATGAGCATAGTTGATTTAGCTCCTCCTCGACAGGAAATATTCCTCAATAGATTAAATATGCTACCGGTATTAAACTTCTGCTTGCACTTACAAGTTTTTCGATAATTTTAAGAATTTTTCTCCAATATTCTCAAAGTTCATATCTTTTTCTTAACTTACATTTCTGGATCAGACAGACAGTTAGACAGCTGTGACCTTAGTATGACACATGTCTGGAGAATTATATCCCTCAGCGAGCGCTCTTTTAGGAAGAGGGAAGAAGGAAGCGGACTGGACCATTATCTAGGTGCTATGCTGATATTCGCCTAGTGAAGCTTAAACAAACCATGGAAAACATCAATCAGTAACTTAGCAGTACTTCTTGAACTTGTCTGTCTCCCCAATGCCGATTCAGAGACCGTGAACATAACCACAGAACTACGGAAGCTGGAAATGTTTTATTTCTTGCTATTTTACAAAGTAGATTAATATTGAATCCGTTATTTGACTTAATAATTTCCATCAACGAAGCCCTATCCAAGCTCAACGAGATCAACGAAATTCTTTGTTAGTTTCATAATAATACAAATTACAATACTCTTTTGTTGACTAGAGCGTGTTATTGTTGTTCTTTATTATTATTATTATTATTATTATTATTATTATTATTATTATTATT
>JAGDQP010017009.1:24548-39450 GCA_022664845.1 Lepisma saccharinum
TTATTATTATTATTATTATTATTATTATTATTATTATTATTATTATTATTATTATTATTATTATTATTATTATTATTATAACCACCAATAATAATAATAATAATGCACGCTGTAATATTTTGCGCACCACCTGAAGTCCACACCACGAGCCGCCACTGATTGTATGACGTCGGAAAATGAGTTAAATTAACGTAAGATTTGAGGACACCACGAACCATTGTGAGCTAAAGAAACGAATTTCGAACGCCTTAAAAATGACAAAAATGCTGTATTATTAATATTTTGGTTATGTTCTATCACTTCAAAAAATCTAAAAAAAAAATCCTTGGTTATAGAACCACTAAAAATAGGTAACATATTTTTTCGAGCCAACTGTTGTCTTCCTTTTTCTTAAATTCAGTTTTCAAATTTTGTAACCTCTCTCAAAATTTTACGTTTGCGCCAACAAATCGGAAAAAAATATCATCTTGAAAAGCTTTCAGACAAAAACGTTCAGACATAAATTATTACTACTGCCGCAAAAATAATAAAATTCTTTTCGAGGGGGGAAGGGGATAAACTAAAATAAATTTACTGGGTAGCATCTCTTAAACTCATTCGAAAAAAAAAATAATAATTAAAAACAACAACGGACACTTGTTTCACTGTGGTAACATATCGAAATAAAATATATTTCCATCCCGATGAAGGATGTATTAAACATATTTCTAAATTTGGTCTAAGCTGAAAAAAAGCACTAACTTGAAGCTTCAATTATTGTTCTTCACATTGAAACTAATGTAATTTAATTTTCTCTCTTAATAACGCAGAGTAATGTAAAGAATTGAGTCAGTAGTTTTATTAATTTACTTATTTTCACTTTCAGTGTTAGTTCTACAAGTACAAAACTTAACAATCTGGGAAGGTATATGCTCAGCATTTGCCTGCCATCTGTGAATCATTATTGAAACTAATACACAATGTTCAGCTATTGATATCGCTGTAAAGAAAGACGCACAGTATAACTTGTACTACAATGAAATGTTTAGTGTCTGTGTGAGAGAGAGAAAGAGTGTGAGAGAGAGAGAGAGAGAGAGAGAGAGAGAGGCCTCACCTAAAATACCTTCCCCATCCCTGTCCCCAAACGTGTGATCGGAGAGAAACGTGATCCCTGAAGCACTTAATGCAACAGTTGTAAGTTCAACCCAAAAATAAAAAAAAAAAAACCCTGTAAGTCCCGTCCTTAGTCACCTGCTCTTTATGAAAATTAACAACAATTCTATAAATCAATAAAATAAATGTCCATTTCTCAATTGAAAGTATTATATAATCTGTACAATAAATATAGCAAAATTCAGCATTGTCAAAATACCCTGTTTAGATTTCTCATTGTAGTTTCAATGGTATATAGATTTCATTCAATAAAATCGAATTGTTGGACCCGGACTGGAAGTTACAATTATTTTGTCTCAAGATAAATGCTATGGAACCTTGAGTTTAGATCATAACGGCTACTTAAATATTAGTTTTCACACGAACGAACTTTATAGAAATTTATCTGCTTATAAAGTCTATAAATACAAAAATTTAGTGAAAGTTTCTTTCTAATAAAAAGGGCTAAAATGAAAAGAAAGGTCTTGGAGTGTTGCAGCTGAAATAGAAGAAATAGAATTTCCTATTTATCAGTCAGTGGAATGGTTTAAGATTACAATCTCAATTTTTCATGTAAATTATATAGATTGGACGCGTGGGTTTTAATTTTAGTTTGTGCTATGCGGGCACGCAGCCAGTCAGAACATTTTATCCTGACACCTATCTCCGCCAACAGTACTTAAGAGTTATTCTGTGTTGCCTATACTCAAGGGGCAAACATCACAACAATTCCTATGAATTATCACATAATTTAAAATCATTTTTAATAAAGCATGTGGAATTCTTCGGGAAATATATTTTAATTACTACAAATATTTATCATCGTTTGCCAAGAAAGCAGGATTAGTAAGTATATTGTTGAACTTCGTGCAAGGGACTTTTTTTTTTTTTTTACACTTTTTAAGTGAATAAGTTTCAATTATTGCCTTTCCAAATTTCGGTTCTTTTTTGTTTTTGTTACATTCGATCATGTTGACAATGAAACAAACAACAATCACATAAGGTAAGAATGTCCTCTATATTACAATGACTCTATCTCTGGCTTAACTGGACGATAAATGTTCTCACTTTCAAATTCATGGGGTCTCGGGTTCGATTCCTGGTGGGAGATCCTCACGATTTTGGAATCGATTTGGACTGTACTGTTTAGTTTAGTTTTAGTGTGATCGTATTAAGTGGAACGGAAAGTTTAATGCTAATGTAATATGTATTGTATAGAACTGTCACGTAGCTTCTATGTACATATAATAAAAGAGGGATTAGTAAATTTCATAGTATGGAACTCTAAAGAATGGAAGGTTCTGCTGAGATGAAGATTAAATACTATAAAGATAATGAAGATGGAGAGATTATCCAAAGACATTTTTATACTGAAGAATTCAATACTGAACAATAGGTATGACTGTTGGAAAAACGTGACAGCAATTATAGATACTGCATAACTAATGAAACGTAATTAAGAGCAAAAGTAGTTGTACACTAACAGAAGAAACATGTAAGACTGGAATCATGTTATTTCAACAGGATGTCATTGACGAATCTCTTCAAAGAAAAGTGTAATGAAATGGCGAAACTTAGCTAATTTGGAGAAAGATGTTAAACACCGTTATCTCATTTGATTTGCAACCAAATAAGTTGCCGATGCCCCTCCCCCAACAAAAAGATTCATGTACAGTGAGATTCGTAGAACATGCCAAATAGAGTTTTCTTCTCTAAGTCCAAGTGTCTGGCAAACAAGAAGTCACTATACACGAAAAGCAGAATATATGTAACATTACTTCTAAATTTATATCACGTATAAAAACTCTGTTTTCTGACCATAAAGACCATAGGACTTAAAAAGTGTACCCATGAGTCAATTTTTATGACCCTGAGTGTACCTAGCACAACAAAAACTCTAAATTGATTCCTGTTCCACGATTCCGTAAAAACTAAATTTCTTTGATTTAGAAGGGGGTAATTTTGTAACGGATGCAACTTTTTCTTAAAACAAATTTAAAGAAAAAACTTCAGTGCATCAAGCAGTTAAGTAAATATGAAAATTTAGAGAGATTTCAGAACTTTAGAGGATGCAAATTTTGTCCGTGCCTTGTTCTTCCCTGTCTCACTACCAGAGATTCAAAATTAAACTATTATGTTTGTTATAGCGACTAGTACAGGCACCCAAATGTTCAAATGAATTTAAGAGGAATATGTTAGGTGTGTAGCTACAGTACAACAATTATCACATAAGAAATTCTAGAGTCAGCAAGTCGAAAGCGAACGGTTAAATTGTTGTTACTAATGCTATATCTGAAGTATATTGTTTCTTCTATATGCTTCCGTTAAGGCACTAGCCTGCGTCAAGTAACGGACGGCCAACGGATCTTTTTTTTAGGAAAGAGTTTCCCCAAAAAATATTTTTATCTGGAGTCAGTTAAAAGAGCGAAGAATGTACTCACCACCTTCATATTGGAAAATAAGAACACAACACCGTTGAGATGCAACCCTTTAGGAGAAACGAATGTCAGCGGATGTAGGAAGAATATCGTTAGAGTGTCCCATTTATAGGAAGTTCCCTTCTTACGTCAGGCCACCACGCCTTTGCCCAAATGAGGAAGGCACCCACCATTACCACCGCCAGCGTCTGTTGCTTTTTTTTTTTTTTACAAATTTTTGTAACGATTGAAAAATCTGCAGAACTCAGTATCAAGGACAAGAAGAAGAAAAAAAAATATATACATATTAGAGAGGGGACGGTCGTTTTTCTCTGGGATGGGTGAATACGAATTTCAAAGAGTCTATCTTTATTAACTAGTAACCTACAATGGCCTTCCCAAGGTTAACAACAATAGTACTGTTGGGTTAGTTGTTCATCTGTGTGTGTGTGATGTTTAAATCTGCGGATCTTTTGCTTTGTTACATCTCTTTCGTCTTTTTTTTTATTTTTTCTTTGCCCCGTCAGATAGACTATTTTAAATGATTGTTCCGTTGGTTCCTAAACCTAAAAGTATTCCCTGAGGGAAGGGCGTCTACTAGCTCCTTATGTGCATGATGTTACGCGAAGATTCCTCAGGGATGATCCTTGTAGATGTGATGAAGTGTTGCCATAGAGATGAACATTTGTCTAGAAATACAAAAATTGCAAAAGTTCGATTGGTAGATAGGAAAAACATCTAAGTACAGAGAAGTGATAACATGAAAACAGTTAATAAACAAGGATGAGTTTATATTTCTAGATGATGGTAAGTGGGCAGAAGGTATGGAAATGCCTTCAAGAAGTCGGAATTCACCCCAATTCCATCTTTCATCTGATGTAGAATATAAATCCACGTCCTTCGCTCTGCAAGAATGAAATAGATTGATTAAAATCAGGATTGATATGTTTAGAATAAAATGTTTACCTGTTTAAAACATGATTTAAAGCAAAGGCCCTTTTTTTAGTTAGTTTTAAACGCTTTAAGCATATCGTTTTAAACATGTTCTTTTTAGGTGTTTGAGCATGTTTAAAATAACTAAAATATCAAAGTTAGGAAACTATTTTTATTTAATTTTCTTACACTACATCTATCCTCAAAAAAAATTTGTGCCGAGAGTAAATAAGAAGCAGTGTGTAAGTTATGTGCTTCTTAATATTCGTTCTCATTCTTGAGATTGAAAAATATTCAATCTGCAAGAACTGTATGTCGCACTTAAAAAGACCAAGGTTTTTTAGAAACCCATTACACAGCCTAAACGGCTGAAACTAGAAAAACGAAATGTGGTATAAAGTTAGATCATTACTAGTAGATTAAGAAAATATTACAAAAATGTTGAAAAAGTTGCGATCTTGGACTCAAAATGGGTTCGTCAAAACATTATATTCACCGTTCGAGCTAGAGAAATGAAATTTAGTATGAAGGTGTACCATCACGAGTAAATCACGACAATATCAGAAAATGTAAAAAAAAAAAAAAGTCGCCATGTTTAATCTAAAATTGGCGCCCAAAAAACATTTTTTTTTTTCAAACCACTGAAGCTAAAGAAACGAAATTTAGTATGTAGGTGTGCCATCACGAGTATGTTACAAATGAGGCAAACTTACCCTTTTTAAGATCATACCACGAAGGAAATCTGTTTGGGATATCGATATAAACGGTAACTCTTTACGCTTATTTCGACCAACCTTTACTTCAGAGAGTTTCTAGGAGTCCATTACATGCTTTGAGGAATCCCTTATGAGCATCCATTGCACAATTTTGGAATATGCATTTTCTTTTTTTTTTTTTGATACAGCAGGTTTCAAGTCATTGAGGGTACCATGCCGCCTTAGTTTCACTGTTAATGGTATTGGCAATATCAAGCTCTAGAATTCATTTTTTCACGCTTTCGGCAGCTTATAGAGCCAAAACGGAGCAATTATGCACCCTCGATGGTTTTTCCTTTGTTTTTATTTTCATGACAGAGGTCTCGCAAGATCGTTTAGTCCATGTTGTTTTACAACACACTGTATAGGTATATCTAGACTACTGCTTTAAACAAAATAAAAGTTTTTTTTTCTTTTGTTTAAAACATAAAAAATCATGTTTCAAAATTATTTTTTAACCATGCTCAAAGTTGCACTATATATACAACGGCCGTAAGTTTTAGAAACGCCAAACGGCTATATGAACTTTCTAAACATCTGAAAAATGACTTAAACGGCAACGACTCTGTAAACAAGACCAGGGACAAATAACTATTAAGGACAGTTTTATAGAGATCAGAATATTAAGTCAGAGAATCCATTAGCATAAATACAATATTCATAATTATGTGCGATATTTGATATGATGCGAAAACCATACCCAGATCATGCGGTCCAACGGTTTCGGTCGTTGACTTCGGATAGGTATTTGGTTCGAGTCCTGCTACCGGCTTTGTTGATTGAGGCTTCCCACAGATTTCCCTTAGTTTCCACATGCAAATAGCAGTGTTTTGCCTGGCTGGAACATTTCCCTTTCCTACCCCATAAAGAGCGTCTTCCAACGGATGTAATCTTCAGACATTGGTCCAAAAATATAAGCTTTGACATGGCGTAAATTTAATTACGATTTATTTAGCGTTACTTTGTTACTCTTAATTACTTTGTCAGTTACAAAGTACGTCAGATACGAAAATCATATTATTGTTTATGGACAGCGATCAAACAGTATGGAAAAGCTCTTATGCTTTTAAGTTGCTGAAAGAAATAGCTGTTTGATGGTATGTTCTTCATGGCCGCCATTCTGAAATCCGCCAAATTGAATCTAGATTTATTTTCTTAAATGAAAAGCGAATCGTGTAATATTTCATTCTAGATTATAATTTTACGGGAAATCTGAAGTCAGTTCTGCCGTAAATGTACTATTGCCAGAGATAAGGTTATGTGACATTAGCATGAAGTAATATAATAGTAGACTAAAAAGACTCATTTTGTTTTCAAATAACGAAGGAATTTAAACCAAATGTGAACCAATTGTTCCTGGTTGCCCTTTGTATATTGATTTCCATGTATTTGGGTTTATTTTTTTCCCATGCATTTACGGAAAAGTGACTTCAGAAATGCATTTCCCGTAACATTCTAGCGCTGTTTTCTCATGCCTGGCGCTCTGAGGTGAAATCAACCTCCTATCAAATTAATTACCAGAGTATCCTTGGTATCCCTGGGTACCTTGGGAAGGTAAAGTCAGTCGAGCGTGGGATACTATGGTACCGTACGTACTCACTACGTACCGTAAGTTGAGAATATATGGGATACTACCCCTCCACATCCCCCATGCGCCGTTTACGGCGCGTGCGTATCCCACAGGAGATAGCTTTTTAGTATTCACTTGTCAAATGATAAAGATACTAAAATTATTTCCGTTCTCTTCTTCTTGGTAATCTCAGTTTTACATTTTTAAAAGTAAATTGAGAGTATATATGAGCAGTGGACATTCCATTTATATTTTGTTTTATTTGATAGAAAGTAATTTTTGCCAATGTTCTCTAATTTTTACTTATTTTACGTATTTGGTGTAGTAAAAAGTAATCCATTATTTTTGCATGACATTAAAGGCTTGACTTACCATAGTTAGAATGATCCGATTTAGGTCACATATGCGCCGTTTTGTTCGATAACGTGTTGCCATTTGGAAGGTAATATCATGATGCCTCTCTCATAGAAGCCCTTGTCCCTATTGGCAAAAAATTGAGACAGTCGATGTTCACAAGCCTCTCTTGACGCGAATTTTTCACCAGCAAACGTGTTCGCCATGGACAGGAACAGATGCTAATCACTCGGTGCCAGGTCCGGACTATAAGGTGGATGCATAAGAACCTCCCAACCAAGCTCCCGGAGCTTCTGGCGAGTCACTATCGATGTGTGTGACCTGGCGTTGTCCTCGTGGAAGACAATGCCTCTCCTATTGGCCAAAGCTGGGCGCTTCTGGGCGATTGCTGCCTTCAGACGGTCCAATTGTTGATAGTATAGTTCCGAGTTAAGGGTTTGGCCGTAGGGGAGCAGCTCATAGTAGATAATTCCCTGACAATCCCACCAAACACACAGCAAAACCTTCCTGGCCGTCAATCCTGGCTTGGGCACCGTTTGAGCCGGCGCTTCGACCACGACCGTTTTCGCGTGACGTTGTCGTAAGTGATCCACTTTTCATCACCAGTCACCAACCGCTTCAGAAATGGGTCGCTTTTGTTGCGATTCAGCATCGATTCTCAGATGGAAATTCGGTCCATGAGGTTTCTTCGCGTTAACTCGTGTGGCACCCATATATCAAGCTTCTTTTTGTATCCAGCATTTGAAAATGGCTCCACACGGTTTTTTGTGTAATGTTTAGCTCTTAGGCAATCGAAACAGTGCTTACATGACGGTCGGACGCGACAATGTCCATGATTTTATCGACATGTTCGACACGTGGCCTTCCAGTGCGTGGTATATCTTTGACGTCAAAATTACCGGCACGGAATCGACGAAACCAAAATTGCGCGTGATTGGCTGTTACAGTATCAGGACCATAAACACTATTGACATTTGCAGCCGCCTGGCTTGCGTTTTCGCCTTTATCGAAGAAAAACTGTAAAATATAGCGTATTTTCTCTTTGCTAGTGTCCATTTTGACGCGCGCTCACACAACACTGAGTCAACTCATCACAACTATCTGAACAGTGTTTGTAGTACGCAATCTCATCGTTTGAACGCCATCTTGTTGAACCCGATCGGACTTATATTACGCGAGATACAGATCACTGAAGCCATCTATTGGCAAAATAATGGATTACTTTTTATTACACCAGATATAAACGTCGAACTATTAATGTGGTTCAACGATCTTTGCTCACCTTCTAATAAGCAGGTCTTAGGATCAAGCTCTGAGTTTTAGTTTTCTTGATTTGATATACACGAATTAACTACTGGAGCTAAACCTTGAATTGAAACGGTCTACATAGGGCACCTAAGCAATGTTGAAGCATGCGGTTATGCAAGCTTACTCTGTTTACGTTGACCACCTCAATTAAGATAAAGGTTGTTACTTTCAGGCATAAAAATAAATTTGAACCAACTTTTAAACTTCGAAAACCGAACCTTACCTTGGAACAACTTTGAAAGAAAAATATTTAAACTTTATTCAAAAGACCTTTGTATTTACTCAGGGTCTAAGGCTGTGCGTATCATCAATACCTAACACTCATTAGATGAGGGAGATGCAGCTAAGACCTAATTTTAGCTACAGTCCTCGCATTCGCCTTGTGAAACTGTTGGAAACCTCAATCAGCAAGACTCTAAGCTCCGCGAATCCTGAGTGTCGATCCAGAAAGTCACGATTGTAACCATCAAACCAGAGAGGACTGGATTTGGAGCAAGTATCAAACAAGCTTTGCTTCGAATATGAATTTCTTTTAGAATTCTTATTGTTAAAGCTCTTTTGGGGAAGAATTGAGTTTGTTACCTGGCATCACTGAAGACAAGAAATCCCTCGCACCTAACAACTGTCTTAGCAACAAAGGTAACGAGCGGTCATCTTGAACTCCTTCTACAACGAGGAGTACAATCACGGGTGGTGTTGGTGGGTCAGTTTGTAAATTACACATTGATTCATCAACTGACATTTTTAACATGGCAATGTCTCCTTTTTTTTTATGTAAGAGATAAGTTAATACTTTAGTGTTGGTCGTAACGGCAAATATTTAGTATGCAGCTGTGTTTGAGCGGGCGGCGTTCTGAACTTAACGCAGAGAAAGAAAGAAAGAAAAAAACTTGTCTTGCGTCTGTAATGTGCCAAAAATGGTTTAGGGTGCAGGCGTACCCTATGATACCCACAGTTCAAATTTACAGTAAAAATCATTGACACGAAACTATATTTGGAGATGAGATAATTTATATGAAATAGAATACCGCTAATATTTATGGGCAATTACTGTCATGCCATCCAATTATACTAGAACGAGGAGGTTCATGAATGTCAAATAATTGTAATTTTCCCCTAAAGTACCCAAGTAAAAAAAAAAAAAGGTAGAAAATGGAAGCGGTATTCATTTACACAATATTTGTAATATAATGAGTTTACAACTTGAAACTATAGTTGAAACAATATCGTATAGATGTCTAGTTAGAATTGGTCAAGATTCGATACTTACGGCGTTTTCTTCCACAATCCATGTTGTCTCTTCTCGTCCAATTTGCACTGCTCTTAACAAGTTTTATCACAATTCAGGTAGAAAGAGAATAACCACCATTTTAAGAGGGATGAGAGTTTTATTTTCGCTTTATCATGTTAAAAAGTAAAAAAAAAAATAATAACTATTACTTAAAATCTTTTTAAAGAAAAAGACGATAGCACAATTAAACTAAAAAAAATCTATATCAGCTTACCTTTCACAGGATTACAGGAGTGTTACTTATTTTTTTAAGCTTCAGTTGAACACAAATTCTTTCCTTAAAATGATATATAAAATATTCTGAGAATGATGTCACATATCTTTAGGTATCCACAGTTTTACATGGACTCATTGTAGAGGGATCTGACGCCTTAAAATCAACTTCAATTTTAATATTTTGCTATAGATAACTTTTACTCACGAAAAATGTTCCCGATAAAATTTAGTGCAGAGAATATTTTGACTGATGGGTACTAGATTACATGCGTGTGAAAAAGTTAAACTTGCGTTACTTTACCATTAATGATTAGAGGTCGACTATATTCAATTTACTATTGAGCAATACGGTAACACATTAGTAACTAGTTCGAAACTATTCTAGATAGAGACTCTAAGGAAACTTACTTCCATATAAACCATCTATATTATATTTGCAAGAGAGACTCTTGGAAACTTACTTCCGTTTAGAATTCCATTTATATTTCCTAGAGGGGAAGAAGGAAACTTACGTCGATGTAAAAATTTACAATTTATTTACTATCTAGAGGGAAATACGATAACTTACTTGCTTTTAAGAATAGTCTATCTAGATTATTTCCTAGGGAGACTTAAAGGAATATAATCCCATGTAGAACGTCTAGATTATATCTTCTAGAGAAAGAGAGAGAGAGAGATACTCAAAGAAACTTACTTCCATGTAGAAGTTTTAGATTATATTTCGTAGAAAAACACAAGGAAACTTACTTCCAAGTAAAATATCTAGGTTGTACTTCCTAGAGCGGTTCCTTGAAAATTACTCGTGCAAACTCATGGACTATACTTCCGTGTAGAAATCGTGAATTAATATTCAAGAAAACTTAATGCCTTGTAGAACATGTAGATTATATTTCCTTCTGTTGTACTTGACGAATGACTGTGTAGAATATAGTTTCCCTCTCTAAATTCGATTGGAAAGTGTAGAGCATTAACACAGTTCATTTTAAGTTGAAATTGACATTTAGCACCATAAGTCAGATCTCACTTAAATTTGTCCGACTGTATTAGCGAAAGAAGTAAAAACAAATCCATAATTTAGAAGAAAAAAAAACTTTTTATGACTATGGCTATTTCTTTGGCTTTAAAATAATAAAAGGAAGCGTGAGAATAGAAAACAACGAATGACTATTCTTTCTTTTTTTTTCTAAACCGAGATGAAAATGCCTATATTATTGGTTATTAGATACAATGACTATGTAAACCACAATTTATCTCCTTTTGAATAACACTCGAAATTAAATTATTTTATTGAATTCAGTATCAGAGATGGGTAGCGGGGGCTCAATGGTTAGAGCGCTCACCTCTGGCGCTTTGAGGTCGTCGGTTCAAACTCTGTTCGTGTTATGTGGGCTTTGTTGTGCACAAACACCGTGTACGTGGGTTTTCTCGGCATTCTCTCGTTTCCTCTCACTTTTTTTATTCTACCAATTCATCTCATCATAATCCATCCGGCCTGAGCCGAAATTGCCTAAAGGACTTAGCAATTAAATTGAAATTAAAAATTCAATATTACAGAGAGATACAGCTTAATTACATAATGCCTGATAATCACTTTTTGGGATCTACAATAACCATAAAAGTTTAAGTTCCTTTTTTCCCAGTCAACTGACAAACTTACAAGAATTATAATGCTATTTTTAAGTTATTCCACCAGCTACAAATTTATCTAGAAATCAGTTTTAGCAAGGAAACATGGCACCTCGATAATGTGTTCTCTGCACCTTCCCTCAGTCACATAAGTTGAATGATGACATGTACTAAGAACTATGCAATTGCACTATATTGTATCCATGTGGTGTAACTATCACGTATGACATACAGACACAAACATGCTCCTTTTGGGCAATTATCATACATTTAGAAAAGTCGGATTGTGGGATTTTGAGACGCTGGATAGCCACACTAGAAAATCGCTGTGTATAAGGTGGACTGATGCGTCGGTGGTGCTTTGATGTTTGCACCAGTAACCATTTCAAGATAATCCACATCCTTAGACCAAGTTCTTGACGGCCAGGTGGTAAAGACAGGCCTACAGCAATATCGCTGCATTGTATGAGTAACAGCGGAGGACTTACGTCATCCACAGCAGAGGTCAGGGCAAATGTGGCACAAGGATCCCATGTTAAGGTACGGTTAAGGTGATCCCATGTTAAATGATAAGAGCTGGTTCTGCTCTCCTGCAAGTGAGGTAAAATATTTGAGCAACGTAGACCGGGAGAAATGTTCATTCGCCACGGCATAGACACCTAAACCTAACTCTTGGCATTATGGTATGAATGAAACACCATCAGCTTCAACTCTCTTCGTGCTTGTGGATGTTATATGTAGAACCTTGTTGAACATAATATGCTACTATTCGTGCCACAGGAGGATATTTTAATATTTTAACAAGATATTGCTTGTTTGTATGCTGTCCGTGCTGCTTAACATGATTAATAAACGTTTTATAACTCATCTGGTCTCCAAATGTCTCCCTCATTGAACACTTCAGAAATATAACGGAACAAAACTTCACTCGTCCGGTTAAATCATCTACAATGCTTGCAAAATCGCACTAGAGATGTGAAATTATATATCTGTGATCATTCACTGTATCCCAGCTATATTATCTGAAGATGTAATCTTGAGTAAATTGATCCAGAAGTTTCACCTGTAATAATTTTTATTTACGTCAGTATATATGCTTCGTACATTCCTCTAGAAACTGGCAACATTGTTCAATGGAATTCAAGTTTAATGATTGAACGAGATATTATATTCATAGTGGAACAAAATCGGAACTGCTCTGGCTCTAAAAACACATGCATCACTATCTTAAAAATGGCAACACTGTTGATTACAACATTTAAAGCATAGAATGAATTAGATGCTCTTATACTTTCCAAACATTTCCTGGCAATATTTAGTGTACTGATAAAAGGTCCAAATCTCCTAAACAATTTTGACACTTCAAATCAGATCGTCAAAAGAGTACGTCCCCTTCGATGTTCTTCATGCGGACACACGACGTACTGTCGCAAATAATGTAGTACAGCTGAATTGTTAGATCATAAAATTATTTTCTAAACAATGAGTTTCATTTTAAAGACTTATTCTTTTCTAAGTGTAGAAGTTTAAAGTTCATAATGTAAATGCTAATAATTGGTGCTTTTCATCTGATATTAATTTTCTCAAATTCTCCATTGACTTTGTTTTTAAGAAATACACGGAAAGAAATTAGTTTTAACTAAGTCAAGATTTTGCTAGGTTGATGACCAAAAGGGTTGCCCATAAGCTACTGGTTGTTTACCACAACCCTTTCGAGACATGAAAGTACCTAATTCTGTAGGTAAATGGTAACCCATTGAAAAGGTTTAACAGAAATCAGGGTAAAAACAACCAGTTCGTGGGTAGTCAGTTACCTACACGATTGGTACAAGAAGGAATAAACCAACAACACGGTTAATTTAAACAACATGATTAACCCACTGCTCGGTTATGCTAACCGTTTAATGTGCAGGTAAATTTAACCTTCTGAGAATTAGTTATTTTTTAACCTTGATGAGGGTTAGCTGAACCGAGTCTCATCTATACGAGATGGCGTTCATTGAACTCTGAAGGGCTTCCACATGGAAGTTTTGTACCAACGCCAAAACGTTATGGTAAAGCTTAGGAGGTAATCTAGCAACCCTAAGTCTAGGAATGTAGTGCTATATAAATTATTATTAATATTCTATTGATGAGAAAGTGTAATATGCAACATTGAGATTCATATAATGAATATCACAGTAGCGCAACTCGTGAAATACACGCATTATCGGTCGTAAGCTACAAGTGTTCGGTGGTGTAGTCGTTAAAGCTTCGGACTACAACGCATGAGGTCCCCGGTTCGATCCCAGTCCGGCGCGCACTTTTTCTTTTTTTCAAAGATAACTATAATAAGCTACATATAATGTAAATCATAACAATAACTTACTTCCAGACTATTTTACCACAATTTTTTTTTTACAAATTTTCGTTGGGATGGGTTAAAATAACTAAATACAGTTGTTTATCATAACCCTTTAAAATAACCTACGTGGAGTGTTAAATCAACCCACTGGATCTAACCTTTTTAGCTGGGTTGCGGTAACCTTGTACTTATTAGGCTCTATATTTACCAACTCACTCTGTTACATTAACCCATTTTTGGGTTGCTAGTGACCTTTTATTTATTTCCGTGTATCATCTCTTCTGTGTGTATTGATCGCTTTATTTTTACTACATCTTCAACAGTCCCGTGGTTTGGATACAGCACTGGTAAGATATCACAATCACTGTCATTCCATTTCTGATTTCAGCCACTATTCATTCCTATTCGCATATGAAAGTTTGCTGTTTTGAGTATGCAGACATAATATATGAACTATTAAATTATCACATAATTTGATGTTATGGTTGCAGAAGCTTCTGGTAAATTGGCTCTTTGTATTGGAAGTCTGGCCCATTTTACCAGTCGCTCATAGCAACCACTGCTGAGCACATTCACTATAAACTGAAGTAGTGGAATTTATTCAGAAATCCTTATTTATTGGTTCAAGTGGAATATATATCAGACGTAACTTTCTTTGTATGGATGAGTGTTTGTGCAAATTTACTAGAAATTACAGAATTTATTATTTCTTTGATTTGAATTCATATGTATTGCAGATTTGTAGCAATTACTCATACACAATTCGCTTTAATGTTTTAAGAATCTATAAAAAAATTAATCATTATGTCTGCTGCTATCTAGTGACCATTATTAGCAGAGAAAGCCAATATTTTTTCAGATTGTTATGATTCGCAGTTCGCACAAATTTTGTTTTGTACTGGTACATTTACACGGAAAAAAATAAAGGGTTACTAGTAACCCTTTATTTTTTTCCGT
>JAGDQP010017010.1:0-12432 GCA_022664845.1 Lepisma saccharinum
TTATAAACAGCGTGGTCTTGGTTTTCTTCTCGGTTACATACAATATTACACGGTTTATTATTATGCACTTCCGGCCTTGGAATTATCGGCGGTGCCTTGAGGGGGGCGTCCCAAAACGGATTTTTTAAAAAAAAAATTGACTTTTTAAAATTTCTTCTTCTTCTTCTTCTACATTTTAAGGCACAATGGCCTATCTATAGCACATTTTAGTACCCTATAGTATTGTGAATAAAACAAGATATTATTCATTATTTTATGTTAATTACTGTTGAAGATATAAATTTTTCTTTATAACATGAAATTATTAACAAAAATTGGAGAAATAGAGCTCGTGACTAATTTCGGAAAATATTTTTTTACTGAATAATTATAAACAACGTGGTCTTGGTTTTCTTCTCGGTTACATACAATATTACACGGTTTATTATTATGCACTTCCGGCCTTGGAACTGTCGGCGGTGCCTTGAGGGGGGCGTCCCAAAACGGATTTTTTAAGAAAAAAATTGACTTTTTAAAATTTCTTCTTCTTCTTCTACATTTTAAGGCACAATGGCCTATCTATAGCACATTTTAATACCCTATAGTATTGTGAATAAAACAAGGGACCATTCATTATTGTACGCTAATTACAGACTGAGCTATGGATATTTTTAATTAACAACGTCGAGTGATAATGACATGTTCCTCCGGAGGCCGCGTCGGGAAGGGTCTTAACCGGCGAAAATGCCTGCGTTGTTTAAAGGTTAATCCTGATGCATCCGGGATCGGGAATAACCAGTTTTGACAAATTAAGTTACATACGGAGTTTTATGCGCATTAAGGTAGTGTCTCAGAGTTTCTTTTACTATCGGGATAATCCCGATGTATGATATTTTGTCCTTTGCGTCACAGGAAGCTTTACGCACATAAGGTACCTTCCCGATATTCTTATCGGGGAAGCCCCGATTCAACTTCAGTTCTTCTTTGCGTAAGTCTGTGCTGCTGTTTCAGCCTCAAGAGAGAGTAAGACTATAGTTAGTATGCGTGCATTTCGCAAGTTTTACCATCGATTTTCATGTTAGAAAAGTATTTACAACAGGAAGAACATCATTCTGGGATTAAAACTACTAGTGCGGAATTATTGAGTTCAATACAAAGTAGGCTAGCTCAATATATGTGCAACAAGAGTATTCTCATAGCTATGGTTCTCGAACCACGTTATAAGTATAAGTATTTATCAAGTCAAAATCAAAAAGACTAAATGAAGTTGTGGATTTGTAATGAAATGGAAGCGTTGGAGACACTTCAAAGTTCGTCAGTGGTACACAACGAACCAATCCTTACTTCTCAGGAACCTTCAGTTTCAGATCCCCCTCCCGCTGAAAAGACACATATTGATATTTGGAATTTGAATTTATATGAAATTTTAGAAGATACTCAAGTTAAAGAATGCTCCAAAAGTTTCATAATGAAACTTTACACTCATCTTGCAATGCAGTGTATTTCAAGAAATGATGATCCTCTATCGTGGTGGAAACATGTAAATAGTTTTCCTATACTTTCAAAACTTGTAAAGAAATATTTCAGTGCCCCTCCATCATCTGTTGAAAGTAAACGTCTCTTTAGTATTGGTGAACATATATACGATAATTTAAGAAGTAGAATAAAACCTGAAACAGCTGAAGCACTTATGTTTCTTCATTGTAATTTACGTCTACTGAATTTTAACTATTAGAAAATAGGGTTAATACACAGCAACAAGACCCTTTTGTGATGGAAAATTACTAAATTAGGTTCAAATATTTCGAAACCTCTACAAACAAATGAAACTTTTGAATTAGACTTTTTAGTTTGTATTTTTACTAACTTTTTACGAAATTTGAATAGAATATAGAAATTACTTCTCGGTAATATTTTTTTTTTTCTGATACTTCCGAAGTAATTAGAATTATAATCAAGTGACTTGTAACACCTTCCATTTACAAAGAATATAATTGTTGACAATAACATTAACTTCAGAATTGGAAGAAAGTTTTCATCAAGCTTTTCATATGTCATTTCATTTTTACTTTTTTTTTTTTAAATCAGTTTTTTTTTTATATAAGACGGAAGTGTTCCAGATTTCCTAGGGTGCGATGAAGAATCCGTTTCTACAAAATATGAATTCCGAAAAGCGAACTGAAATTGAAGAATTAGTTCATTTATATAAAAACGAACGTTTAAAAAATGACATGAATTCTCGAGTTGCATTATAGTTTACTGATACAATGCGTATAACTAGTTAAAAATTGTTTGGATGAAACTGTCACTGGTTAAAAACAAATAGCTCTATAGTTGATAAATAATTTTAACGTTTTTAACTTCGCTTAAATAACCCTTTTATTTTTATTGTGATGTACACATTAACCTGTAGTTCAGCACGTATTATTTTATGAACAATAAAAATTTGTAACGATAGCACCCTTTGCATTATATGCATGTAATAGTGACTTGTAAATACAATGTAACTATAAAAATACATTATCACTCTAAATATCAGCCACTGACACTTAGAATTAAGATTTCACTATGCAAGGATTTGCTGCTTTTTAGTTCACTCTACGTGAGATGAACTAAGTTTAGAGGAAATAATATTTATTATTTTGTCTGAAATATATTTTCTGTGTCTAACGTAGTATGAAATTCTGCTTTATATTTTTGTATGTGAAATTTTGTTCTTATATTTAATATATATAATTACAATGTTGATATATTCATTTATTTTGAAACAGTCTTATAATATATAGGAAATGTGTCCAAAAGTATCGGTATCGACCTCTTCAGTATAGGTATCGGTGGAGAAGTGGTATCGGTACATCCCTAGTTGAGACATCTTCACAAGTTGAACCAATTTTTTTTTCGGAATTCTAAATCGTATCAGAATACTGTATAATACACATGCTGTTCTTAATTAGAATGTATTACTATGAGTAAGTGAAGACATATATTGCTCTGTAGCTCTCTATATAATTGATACTTGTTCAAACTGTATTGTCATTCTTTTTAGATTCCTATCTCGTTACTATTGTAAAATAAACTACTATCACTTTATTATTGTGCAATGAAGTGCCAACCGGATCTTTTGTTATATATTCACCTATATTTGCACTAGCTCATATGGTCAGAATCCACAAGAGAGAGGCAAAAGCATAATGGGTGTTTCCCACGTATCTTTAAGAAATTGTAAGAACCTTGAAATACATTACATTCGCGAAGTTTTTAATTAAAGATGGTGAAAACCACAAAATATCTGCTAGGTAGTGAATATTCGTGATGGAAAAACAAAGAACCCAATTACGCCAATAAAACCAGTTTTTTTTGCCTCATGAAAAAGAACTCATTTTTTTCCCCTGGGCTTTTAATCACTTGTTGGACTCTCTCTTCTGAGTCATTCCATGTTAGTTAAACGAAGCCATGACACCCATAATCTCAGATTTTAATGAAACTTGTCATATTTACTCTTATTGTAACGTTCCCGGCTAACTAACATGCAACTTCACCGTTCAATCTGCTGAACTTATGAAACATGCGATAATCCAAAAAACTATGGATTTACCGATACCACTTTTATTAGGCTCGCATTGCTTCGCTCCCAACTTCAAAGTTTGTGGCGGCTGCGCCCCCTTTTTCATAATCAGTGACTGGCGGACTGCGCCTTCGTGGTACAAATATACCGCCTACCGGGAGGCTGCGCCCCCACATTTTTTTTTTTTTTTTACTATTTTTGTGATTACTCCTCATGGTACACCATCATCCCAAATTTCGTTTGTCTAGCCTTAATGGTTTGGAAAATGGGTTTTCGGGCGGCCATTTTGGATTAAAGATGGCGACTTTTTTTTTTTTAACGTTTTCTTATTGTCGTGACTTACTCGTGAAGGTACACCATCAACTAAAAATCCATTTCTCTAACTCAAAATGGTGTTGAAAATTTTTTGTTGGGTCAATTTTTTTCCAACATGGCGACTTTTCCAAAATTTTCCTAAAGTACTCGTCATAATGAAAATATATGCTAAATTTCGTATCTCTAGCCCAAACGGTCTGGAAAATGCATTTTAGATCCGCCATTTTGGATTCAAGATGGCGTCTTTAGATACATCATGCAACATTTTCGTAACCTAATAGCGATAATGTTCCTTTATACCAAATTTCATCTCTGTAGCCCCAACGGTTTAGGGCCTCTATTCTATACAATAGGTTTGGCGGCCATTTGGATCCAAGATGGCGACTTTTTCAATATTTTATATTTTCCTAAACTACTCGTCATAGTACACCTTCATACCAAATTTCGTATCTCTACCTCAAACGGCGTGGAAAATGCATTTTTAACGTACGCCATTTTGGATCCAAGATGCCGTCTTTGGGTAAATTGTATATTATTATATTAACCTACTATTGATAATGTACCTATACACAAAATTTCATTTCAGTAGCCCCAGCGGTTTAGGCTGTATTCTATACAACGATGATTTTGGCTGCCATTTTGGATCTAATATGGCGACTTTTAGAAAATTTGAAAACATTTTCGCAACTTACTAGCAATAATGTACCTTCGTACAAAATTTCATTTCAGTAGCCTCAGCCGTTTAAGCTATCTATTTTATAGAACAAATGGTTTGGCGGCTTTTTCAAAATTTCGGATTTTTCCCTTTACCTGTTCATGGTCCTACACCTCATACCAAATTTGGTGTTTCTAGCTACAGTAATTTGGCTTACACTTGACCACACACTTCACCTTATGCCATAGGTCGAGAATATGTGGAGTCACCCATGCGCCGTTCCCGGCACGTGCGCATTTTACAGGGAACACCGTTACCTTTCCTAATATGTTAGTAAAGATTAAAAACAATATGTTGACAAAGTGAGCGTAGGTCATAGAGTGGTTCGCTTGCAAAGCATTTTATTCTTAATCGATACCTCTGACTCGTTTGAGATCCGAAAATCGAATCCCGGGTGTGCCTTCCTGACTGAAGTTACCTTTGGTTTTCCTTCAGTTACTTACTATTCTTTTTAACACGAGCTACTATTTTGGCATGGACGGACTAAAAATATCATTTGAGTAGTGCAAATCAAAGGCGTCACATGATAAAGAAATCGATAATCATTTAGACGAATTTTAAGTCTAAAGATACCCATGAAAGCTGAGTGTCACTGTTATTAATATTAAACAAATTAAAAATTATTCGGCAAACGTGTCGGTAAGTATTGGTGTCCATTTGCCGATACCGATACTCCAAAAACTGGCCGATATCACCGATACCGATATATCGGTACATCCCTACAAGAAAACTCAGTATTCAGGTTCCTCCTCACAACATTTTATTCTAGATACATGCTTACAAACTAATGGAATATACAAACTTCATGTTTAATTTTCAAGGCTCACATCAAAACTCACAAACATTTCCATCCTATTCCCTTTTGTCCATGTGAACAGAATACAGTCCGTGTACTCACTGTTCAGTTTCATACTTCCTTTCTTCTCGGAGGATTTTACATCTTACGTCACTCCCACCTTTTGATTATGAACAGTAATCCAAACATCATAGCAATTAACGAACTGGGAACTTTACTTTTCGACCACACACCGTAGTCACAATGTTATTTGCACTGCCCTCTTCCGTTATAGGCTCAAGTGTCTCCTACCGAACTTTTGACGATTCCACTTCACTATCCGAGTCCGCTGGAATGAATATCTCTGCACAGGACGAATTAGAATTCCAGTCGCAGTCTTGACACAACTCGAACACATTTATCCTGGAGAACACAGTTTTTCGTGGAGAAATTTCAGTGACTTCCTAATGGCCAATTTCTCTTCCATTTTTCGTCAGTTCCAACTAAAACATCACCTTCTTTCACATATTTAGTATGTCCCTTTTTCTGCTGTCTTTATACTAACAGTCCTAAATACTCGATCCTGAACCTGTCTCTATACATTTTTGTCAACTGAGGGTTGTCTACATCATCCAAATCTGGAATTACAGCAGGAGTCAACGATACAAAGTCCTCCACATCATCAGACAAATACGTCAATGGTTGTGAATTTATCAGAGCTTCACAATCACTTAGCAGTGTCACTAATTCTTCGCAGTTCAGAGATGCCTTTCCTAAGGTCTTCTTTAACAGATATTAAGATACGTATTATACGCTCCCATCATCCTCCCCATCATGCAGCACTAGGTGGTATACATTTCCACTGTATTCTCCGATCAGAAGATTCTACAGCTATCTTCTTGCAGTCGATCGAGCTGAAAAGATTTGCAGTTCCTGTAAAGTTCGTACCATTATCACTAAATGATTTTCGGCCTTCCTCTTCTAGCAATAAATCTTCTCCATGCCAGCAAGAAACCCTAAGTCGATAAGGATAGAACTAGCTCCAAATGAACCGCTCGATATACCGCACAAGTAGAATACTTAGCGAGAACAGAACGTATAGTTCTTCCAGCACGCAGAATCCAAAATGTCTCCCTTAACCGACATAGCAGAATTTGCGTTCCAGCGTGTGACATCTTCCATGATCAACATGTGCACCAACTTGTGATCAGAAGGCAAAACAAAAGGACTTCTAAAATCTTCATAGTCTTCACTCTGATTAGACCATCTTTGTCCACAAACTCACACAGAGACTTTAATTTGGTATTGTCCACTCCGAAAGTTAGGGATGTACCGATATATCGGTATCGGCAAATGGACACCGATATTTCCCGATACATTTTCCGAATTATTTTTAATTTGTATAATATTAACAACAGTGACACTCATCTTCATGGGTCTCTTTAGACTTAAAATTCGTCTAAATGGTTATCGATGGTATAATCGATTTCTCAGGGTTCCCACTCGTCCTGAAAAACCTGGAAATGTCCTTGAAAATGCATTTCTGTCCTTGAAATTTACAGAAATACTGAATGTCAGATTTTTCATAATTATCATGAAGATTTTAATTGATTGCTTCCTGTTTTTGTGCTGAATAATTTGTCGTGATCCTGCATGTGTGGGCTTTTTCTCCCAACAGGGTGGTTGGCTGAGAGAACTCTCTTGTTATTTCATCCACTAGTCTGTCAACCCATTCTTGGATGCTGTCTTCACTAGCACTATCCTCCAGAAACTTTGTACCAGTATGAGTCCTCCATAATCAGTCTATTTTCGCAACAGCACTTACTCTTCAGTAAAATTTCATATGAGTGCTGTTTGTGACAAGGTCATATCTAGGTGAAACTCAATTTCTTGCTATACCAAAGAAACTTTGTTTTAAACTCTCCGGTAAAACGTGAGGATTTTGTTTGTTACTGGCTGTGAAAAGTTTCCATTGAAGTTTTGTGCTCACAGGTGGTTGGAAGACGCAGTGGTAGCTGAAAGAGCTCTGGAAATGTGGCCATCAGTGGAAATTTACATTAAGAGCATGTCTGGCAAGAGTTCTGAACCAAAGTCAAATGCATTCTAGTGTTTGAAAGTTGCTTGTGCTGATAGTCTAATGCAGTGTAAGTTCCATTTTTTTTGTGTTTGTAACTATTCTCTTAAGACCACTCCTTCAGCGGTACCAAAGTGATGAACCTCTGGTTCCATTCCTAGCTAAAGATTTGTATGAAGTTGGAATGAAAGTGGCCCCCATTATCATCCAGTAATCTGGTCTTGGGACATTGTCTTCTGCTGCTAAACTATCACAATTCACCCCGTCAAAGAGCAACATGGTGAGTGCATCAAATGTGGACTTGGGATTTGCAACTTCCGTAGTGCATGCAAAGAGAGGAACGTTATTGAAAGGATAAAAATTCCATTTCAGAGTTGAATGCCAGACATTACTGTGCAAATTGCTGTTGTATGTTATACAGAAGAGTCCACTGAAATACAGGCTTGTGAGAGACCTTACATACCTAGATCCAGATAGTGTGTCATCCATAAAGTTTCGCGGTGTCCTTCAGTCACTGTTGAAGAAGAAATGGGCTACACTCAAAGAATGTGATCAGCTGTTTGTTTTGTATGGAAAATTTACTGAGCAGTTTAAAGATGCACTTGCTGGATATAAGTTGGACCCTGAGAGGCTGGATTGTTTTTACACAAAACTATTGATTGTTCGGAAGAATTTAAAGATTTGTTGTTTATCATAAAGAAGCTTCTGGTTTTGTCTCATGGACAGGCTGCTGTTGAACAGTATAAATAAAGATCTGCTTGTTGAAAATGTGAAGGAGAAATCATTGGTCGGTGTGAGATTGGTGTATGATAACATTTCCCATAAAGACCTTACTTCAATCAACATCACGAAAGAAATGCAGCATCATGCCTTCCATGCAAGGCAGCGCTATATGGCAGAGCTGGAGAAAATAAGGACTGTTGAAAGAGAAAGTCAAGTGCAGAGCAAGAGGAAAGAAATAAGTGAAAATGTACAGCAGCTGCAGAGAAAGAAAAGGAAGTTGATGGAAACAAGTGAAGCTTTGGAGACTGAAGCAAACCAGCTTACACATGAAGCAGAACAGAAGTCTTGCTTTACTTTATTGACAGTCAAATGCTATATGTAGAGCAGCTTCGCTAAAGAAGAAAGAGATTGTGTCTATAGATGAGGAAATCATAGAACTCCATACTCAGTTGAAAAACTTCTGATACAATTCCTTTTTTTTTTCCCTAATTATGTCACGCGATGAAGATGTCATGTACGAAAAATAGATTTTTGTTTGTAAATTTATTTGTTTGCACAATGAAAATGTCATGTAGAAAGAATGAAAATACATGTGCTGGATGTGGGTGGGTCGGGTGACCATAAGGGGAGTTGGGAGGAAAAAAAAAACACGCTCCGCTTTGTGTATTAATACTGTACTTCCATTAATATTCACTGCATAAGCTACTGTACTTTTCATTTCACTGTTTCGAGTTTTGAACCTGCAGTTGCAATCCTGTTACACTTTCCTGTATCGAAGTCCTGGAAAAGTGGTGATTTGTCCTGGAAATTTTTTGGATAGAGTGGGAACCCTGATACTTTAAACAAAAATGAAACTGAAATAGCAAAGCTGCTAATTGATAAAGGTGCAGATGTTAATCATGGTAGTCCACTCGAGTAGATCTATGTCCAATCGAAGCTATGAAGTATGTTATGCAACATAAAATCATAGATGTAAGATCATAAATAATGTCATAAAGTATCCAAAGGTAAAGTGTAGGTGTAGTTGCAAAGGGATATTCTTTACTTGTTTTTATCTTTCAGAAGCCTTACTTTACCGTAGCAAGTCTTTGACACCCCTCGGGTTGAGGAACCGTTACAGGAACTGATGTTCAGACAGTTTATTCGTACGTACTTTCGGATCCTTAAGTAAATGTTTGTCATTTCAGATTAACATTGTACTCGTAGGTGTGGGGTTTAATTTATAATTTTAATTTGTTTCAGATTGCTGCTAAAATAAACCCCGGTGGTGCTAGTGGAGATACTGCTGGTCAGAAACGTCCTTTGGAAGACGGGTCAGGTATGGATTGGACAGGTAATTTGATATTGGCCAAGTCTCCATGTTTTCTTCGGTACAGTTTCATTGGATCAGAATTTAACACATGAATTTCTACACGTCTGATCCAAAGGCGGTATTACTTCTTTACTTATTCATTGAACTATTTGACGTTCGTGCTGTAGGAGCCTTCAGTCTACGCATTAATACTTGAGATTTCGTAGGTTAAATCCACCAAAATTTTCTAGAAGAATGAGAACACAAAAAGAATGTAGTGCGGCAGAAGTAATAAATAAATTGACATCGAACCCCACTATGTAGTCTGATAACTCGTCAGTGTTACTGTAATCTAAAGAACTACTGGAAAATACTACATGAAAAGGTAGTTAGGTATGGAATTTCAGTGTTTAAATGCGAGGATACTCAATGATTTGTGATGTATTAAATCTGCACCTGAGGGCCAAAACCGCGTAAGTCCAATTTTGGCCAAAACGTGATTAGTGCAGTTTTGTACAGAATTCGGAAGGCCTCATATGATGGTTACATGATTCTTGTAAACCTGTTAAATAATGTAAAAAAGTAAGTCTATTACGTAGTTTGTGTACGTGGTTCCCAATACTAATTCCTTGTGCATTTGGTTTTCATTTCTTGCATTGTTTCGAAAATAGAGTATTTCCAGACTTTCCAATTAACTACGCATACTCATGTCATATCTCATTCTCTCTCCTCTAAGGCAAAACTGATTTCACCAATGTATTTCTTGAAAAAGTAACCCAGATTGATGTTACACCACTCCCCCCCCCCCTCTTATTTAAAAAAAATCGAGCAAGATTCAAGACTGCGACCATGACGAACGTGTCCCTTGAAAGAAAGTGCATTCGCCTAATATCCATTGTGTATTTGTTTTCCATTATTACAAACATTTTTATAAATAAACGTGTTTTATCCTACTTAGATGACACTATAAATACAACTATCGTCGTGTCAAAACGAATTATCAATGAAAAATTAGGCTATTCATGTATTCTGTTGTAATCATTTGGATCACGTGCCTTAAGCACAAATAGATTGGTTTGTGTACAGAGCTATTTTAACTTGCTTCTAGTTGCTGCTTAAGGATAAACTGATATAAAGTACTTATCTCCGATCTGATGTTATGAACTCTCCCCGAGTGAGTTTTTTTTTATATACAAGTTATGTACGCCTCCATGTCTTACGAAGAGATGCTGTTCTTTTCGTTTGGCCTAATTTTTACATAGGCCCACATTTAACTTGGATCTCGTCGTTAATATCGTGGCACTTGAATGACTGAAAAATTGAGCTGGGTACAATAAATAATAGTAAGCTGGGACTCTAAAGAAAACGCAGTCAGGAAAGTGGAATTCAGTATGGAAACCGCAGTCTGAGAAACTGGGATACAGTATAGAAAACGCAGCCAAATAGAAGTGAGATTTAGTTTAGAAACCTTAGTCAGAATAAAACTTTTCTTTTTTTTCCTTCTCCACGTCTACATCCGCACTTCCCCATGACTCCTGTTGATTCAATTCCAGCCATTTCGGTTTTTCTTTTTTTTGCGTTCCTTCCACTGGCTCCCACCCTTTCATTGCGTTTCCTATACTATACCCCTTTCGTTGATTGCGTTTTCTAAACTAAGGGCAATATGCACAGACCCACAACTGACCCGGTCCGGCGAAGGAATCACTTTGTTGCCGTTGCATAGTGCTTTTCATCTGGATCCCGCGGTGGCGGTTGAGCCGTGGACTTGTTTGGTAAAATAAACAGTTGTATCCAGCTTCATCAAGGAAAAACACAGCTTTCTGACAAGGCTAACTAACTAACTCTATGGCTTATGGAACTCGCAAGTTCATCGCCGCAGTAACGTTCGCCATTGGATTCTATCCTGGGCAGTATCAAGCCAGTTTTCATCACGAACACCTACTTCTCGAAGATCTCTTCTAATATTGTCCTACCAACGACGTCTCGGTCTTCCCAATGGCCCCCTACCATCCGGCCTTCCAACCAGGATAGAATATGATCTTCGTTTTTCCCCCATCCGAGCTACATGGCCTGCCCACCTTAGTCGTCTCGATTTCATTATTGTTACATCATCTGGTGAATCGTACAGTCCGTGGAGTTCTTCATTATCCAGTATCCTCCACTCTCCAGTCATCTCGTCCCTTTTCGGCCCTCATATCTTTCTCAAAACCTTATTTTCAAATACACGTAATTTATGTTCATCTGCTAGGGTCGTACTCCAACTGTTGCAACCGTAAAGTATTACCGGCAGAATAACCGTTCTGTATATTTTCAATTTCCTTGATATTAATCGCGATGTTAGAAGTTTTTGGACTGAGTAGAAACATGCGTTCCCCGATACTAAGCGACTTTTTATTTCTTCCGTGACCTTATTTGTGCTTGTTACGTATGCTCCCAAGTATTTAAATTTGTTTACTTTCTCTATGACCTCATCCCTAATTCTTATGTTTTTAATTGCTTCATTCCCTGTGCTTCGGCTTATCATGTATTTTGTTTTATCTGTTTACCTGTAGACCTATCTCATCGCACGCTTCTACTAAGACATCGGTGTTGTTTTGTAGTGCATCACTATCGTCCCCTATTAAATCTACATCATCCGCGTATACAAACAGTTGATTCAAACCATTCAATGATAGTCCCTTTTTGTCCCCTTTAATTTTTAAAATCGCATATTCTAACGCGAAGTAGTGGTGACAAGGCATCACTTTGTTTCAATCCGTTGCGAATCTTGAAACTATGACATATTATTACCTATCCGTACTCTGCTTATGGGGTCGCTGAGACACATCTGGACCAATTTTTTCGGTATTCCAAATCGTATCAGGATACTGTATAACTTTTCCCTTTTGATAGAATCATATGCTTTCTTAAAATCAATGAATAGCTGATGAACCGTCCCATTATATTCCCATTTCTTCTCCAAAATTTGTCTCAAAGCAAAAATCTGGTCCAACGT
>JAGDQP010017010.1:12832-27394 GCA_022664845.1 Lepisma saccharinum
GATGGTCGGTGTCACCTTCCGCTCCTCTGTACGACCTAACGTCCATTATGTTGGTGTGTCTTCGTCTGTCTACTAATACGTGATCGATCTGGTTGAGAGTTTTGCCGTCCGGAGATACCCATGTGTATTTGTGTATGTCTTTGTGTTCAAAGTACGTGCTCTTTACCAGTAAGTTTTTCGAAATCGCGAAAGTTATCAGTCTTTCTCCATTGTTGTTGTTCTTTTCGTGAAGACTGTATTTGCCTATAGTAGATCTATATTTTTCTTCCCTCCCTACCTTTGCATTGAAATCACCAAACAATTTTCGAATTATACTTCCGCATTCGGTCAAACAGCCTTTCTAGCTCATCGTAGAATATATCTTTGTCGTTATCAGTAGCCACCTCGGTCGGAGCATAGACGTTTAATAAAAACCGTGTTGCCCCATCGAGTACGTATCGTAACGTACGATAGTCTTTCGTTTACGAGCTCTATATTCTGAACCGCCTGAAGGATACTATTCTTAATGAGGAACCCTGTTCCGAAATCGTGAGACTGTGTTCCCCCGTAGTAGAAAGTGTACTTGCCCTGTGGAATACTATCTTGACCCTCCCACCGAACTTCTTGTATCGCTAATATGTCTAGCTCGTACTTCTCGGTCTCGTGTACCGCCACCTGAAGAGCGCCCGTTTGGTATAATGTTCGTACGTTCCACGTTCCTATTCTAAGGTCTTTCTTAATCCTGTTCATAGAGCCCCCTAAAGCAGTCCCAGCCCGGAGATCCGAATGACCTACTAGTTTACCTCCGGAATATTTTACCCCAGGAGAATCCATGAACCATCTGTTACTATTTCTTGACATGTTTTAGCGGTGTAGAGTTGTCAGCTCTACAACCTCGCAGTAAAGGTAGACATTCAAGATGTCGCCCTCTGTCCATCTCTGAGCCTTGCAGATGTCATTCATCTTCAGTCTCAGAGTGGTAATGGTGATGCAGCTTCCCATGATATTTTTGTTCGGGGTTATCTTCCCCTAGCCTTTGTAGATCCCTCTACTAACTGCAAGGCAGCAGTACTGGGTTTGGTCCGCCCCGGAATATTTCCGGTACCCACCATATCTGGTCGGCATTCCCCTGTCCGCCACCTGGGGAGGCGCCTGGTGGAAGACCAGTAACTCCAACCCGATTTCTGACAAGGCTGAAATATATAAATAATAAGAAACTAAAATGTTAGTTTCAGAAGTATACCACCTCCTTCTTCAGACTTCACACACAACTAAAGATAAAAAGTTACTAAAGCAACCAAGACAACAAGAAAGGAGATCATCTTAAACTTTCCACCAATCAATTATCACCTTAAGCTTTCCACCAATTAAAAGCTCTTTTCTTGTCCTAGCGCTCCCCTCACCTTGGGTGAGCGCACCTGCAATTCACCTGTCAAATTTTATGAACCAAGAGATCAAAAACAATTTTTATCAGATAAATGCTGTAAATTTCTTTAAATTATTTATCACAAAACAAGTCCCTTCCTATACCGGCTTAAAGAATTAAAAAATAAAAGTGCGCTCAAAATTCAATAAGTTAGTTCATAAATCATAACCTTCCAAAAAAAAAAAAAAATAAATAAAAAAAAATAGTAAATAAATAAACTTAAAGTAACAAATCTATCAAGGTAAATAACTAAATAAAGGTTTTAAATATAAAAAGTAAGTAAAGATTAACGCTGTCAAAGTAACTACTACAAGAATTTCCGGTTAGTGTCCTCATATATCTTTTTCTTCGTTTTTGAAGATGTCTTCGTTAATACTGTCCACTTCCTAACTGCCTGCATTCTTGTTTTACTACCGTTGCCCCTTTCCAGTTCACTTCATGATCTATTTCACTAACGTACTTGAAAATAGTATGTCCCCCTCCTTAATCTGACATCATCCTTATGTTGCTTTAAACGCTCTTGTAGCCTCTTCTTGGTTTCCGCACACATACCATATCACACCCCACACGGCACTTCTTCATAAGCCCTCTTTGTTGTGAGTCCGCTGTCAATCCCATCTTCTTCTAATGATATCTAATACCCTTATATCTTCTTTCTTGTTGTCTAGGTTGTTTTAGTAACTTACGTTCAGTTGTAGTGTGAAGTCTGAAGGAGGTGGTGATATTTCCAAAACTGTAACATTTTAATTTTTTTATTATTAGAATATATCAGCCTTGTCAGAAAAGTGTTTTTTTTTTTTATAAAATTAACCCACAGCGAGGTTAGAAACTCAGTGTGGACACAGTAGACAGTCACATTGCGTTCGATAGTTTTGTCGCTTGAGTGTTTTTAGTGGGAAGAAGAAACGATGGAAACCTGCAAGCCCAAATTAATTCCATTCCGTTTATAGTTGAAGAGGGATATCTTTTCCTAAATAGTAAAAATTTAAGGACAAAGGGAATGTAAAGTTACCAATCCAACATCTAATAAGGATAAATAGGTGGTGTCTGGTGGTAATAGCTGAAGGATATAACTTAAATGAAGTAATACAGGGTGTCTGCTGATCTGGAAAACCTGGAGTTCGAGCACAAACCTGGATTTTCGTGGAGTTATTCTTTTTTAACTTAAATTTTAACTTTATTAATTATTAATTTCACTTTGTAAACATTTAAAATAAACTTTATTGAATTTGTAAATTTAGTCACAAAATGAGGCTCGTAAAATACTTTTTTATAACAGAAGCTCTCAGGGACTCAGGTGTGGCGATCCCGAGGGTACCCGAGCTGGATTGATTATCTTTTTCTACTCATTTCGACTTCCTCTTATCCTTGTTTTATTTTCTAATTGAGCTAATGTGCTTGTGTACTTAGGGTCTGATGTTGAACAGATTTCAACGAGTCTGAACGGGCGCCAAACGAAATATTTAAATTCAATTTGACATGGTATTTTAATTCAAATAGACATTTAAAGCGCACCAAGGACCCAGTTACAACTATTATGTCGCCCTCTTAGGTAGTTGCTTTAATATGCATTGGATAGGTTCGCAACGACATTCGCTGTTTTCAGGTGGTCGTCGAGATATAATTTAAGTGTATGTGTAGTATTTTTGTGAGATTAGATTGCATGTCAAATAATGTAAATACGACCAGTTAATTTACTGAGGTACAATATTCTTAGGTTTCGACTTATTTATTTGAGATTAACCATTATCATACAAAACCAGAAAATGATCTGCCGACTGATAACTACTGGGCGTACATACTCTGACTTTCCTATGCCTTCCTCATTTAGTCCTAGCGGTGAAAATGGAGAAAGAAAAATAATCGGCTTTCAGATTTTATAGAAAAAAAAAAAATACAAAACTAGCCTGGGGGGATCCCGCTTGGTATTTTGTTTTATTTCACGCCCGATTTGTCTGTCCTTCATATGCACTGCTTCATGTTCTATACTGTCCTGCTTTGTCTTATTCCACGCCGCCTTTGTTTTGTTTGAAGTACTATTAATGTCCTATCTTATGTCCTAATTTTCTAAAACTGAATTTTACACCTAGTAACTTTTTAATGTGTAACTTGTTTACATTGTACAGAAATTATATCTCTTACGGAATATTTCCAGTTTGCAATAATAAAAGGATGATGATATGCCTGCAGGATGTAAGTACAGTTTTGAGTAATAAAGTAACATTTCAAGTACGCGAAAATGTAGTTTCATATTACTATTCCGATGAGCTTGAGAATAAAATATTCGTGAAAAGTATGGCCGCTTGAAATAAGGTACAATGAAAGAGAAACGTGGGGTCCTCTAGGGACGCCTCTTAGTAAGTAACGTCGGTTAACTGACCTTGGTGTTAGTAACGTGTCTACCTACCTGTACATACAATATTTTGATAATTTTTAGCTTCCATATTTCCTATACTCGAACAGGAATTTGTTGTAAATATGACCTAAATACATTTTACCTTCACAGGACAGATATTCGACTCCATTTCTTCCAACATGCCCACAGCCGCTATTAAAAAACAAACATAAAAAAACAGTGACAGCGGAGTAATTGAGAATAGTGGGTTTTACAGTTCGGCTGTGTTTCGGTTAATAATACACATACTTACATATACATATTTGTTGAACTTCACATCGCTAAAAAGAATACGGACATACTTAAATTACATCTCTACAACCGCCTGAAGACGGATCGAGATCCGTTCCGAAGGGGCTAGGCAATACATATTGAAGTAACTACTTAAGAGGACGACATTAAAAAATATTACCGTAGAACGGGGTTACTTGGTGACATACGGGGTAAGTTGATGCCATTGATGTGTGATGTGTCTGTGGACTAGTTAGTAATGGTGCGGCCATCGAGCGTCAAAAATCTCAATGTTGTGAAGAAGCCATATCTACACGGACTTTCGTGTTGAAGCGTCAGTGACATCAAGTTACCCCGTATATCACCAAGTAATCCCGTTCTCCGGTACGTTAAGGTGAATCATAATAACCGAGGTTAAATTATTTTGAATTTAATTTTACTTGTACTTGGTAACTTTGTCTTAGTCTGTAATTGATAAAATAAACATACTTCGTTTGTTTGCAAGAAAAACGTTATAAATTAATAATACATGATAATGCATTTGTGTAAATAAAGTTACTGGCCACTCCCCGTCAAGAAGAATATGCAATAAAATGCTATCGTGTGAATTAAAATGTGCTTGAAAGTTTGGTTTTACTTGCACATGAATTATTATTATTGGTTAGTTTCACTAAAGAGTATTGATTAGTTTCAACGAACATGCAGAAAGGTAAATTGTATTTCGTTAATTTTGGATCTGCACAGTTTTTTTTTATTGAAATAATATTTAAAAAATATTAATACTTTTAAGTTGTACTATTCTTTTTTTGTAACTGCACAATTTTCTCAAGTGCCTTCTGGTAAGAAATATTCTACTTTATTTTCGTGTTTAAAATCTCTTTAAAACGTACATTTTAATTAGTACATAAATAATTTATTTTGTGTGTGTTTCATAATGACTAAAAGGAATAATATGTTGTTGGTATATGCGTTTTTAATTGATAAACAATTTTTGTTTCCAAGAAGAAAATTATTACAAATTAATGACCTAGAAAATGTAGAAAAATAGACCTGGAAAACCTGGAATTTGAAAATTGATATTCAGTAGACAGCTAGTTTTCCATGTTCTAAAAAAATTTTTTAAAATTCAGTTTTGCTTTTTTATCCAAATTTGTATAAAAAAAAAGTAATGATGGAAAGTTATTTGAAAGCATGAACAAATAAATCATGAAAGTGTATGGAGGAGAAATCAGTGAAGGGTATGGAACTATTACTACTTCTAGGGCATTGCAATTTTATTAACCATGCTATTAGGAAGCGTATTTTAAAAAGTAATTTCCGAAACTGCTCCATCATAATCAGTTCGTGGGCCATTTTTTTTTTTTTTTATATTCGATTAAACCTAACCGAACCTATTGCAGCCGCCGTGGCATATCGAAGCTTAAATCGAAAGGAGGGGGGAGAAATTATATGGAAAAATGAGAGTAGAAAGGTTATACAATTACAGTGAAGCATTACCTGGCATTTTTCTCACAGCGCTTCGTTTGCACAACATTAGACGGCACCAGGATAGAATTAAAGTCCGGGATACTACACTATTTCACTTTTCGGGGCGCTGACTATAGTTTAATATATGCAGTGAGTGCCAGACCCACCGCCTTTTGGGGGTCACCACCCAAATTTTTTAGCACACCCGAACTTAATGTACTGTCAAAAATCGATCAACCCCAAGCAAAACTTCACTTACCCCCTCCCAATTTCGACTTTAACCACCCGCCAAAAACTGATTCTGACAGGATTTCAGTTTGTCAGGTGTAAATCGTTTAGCAGGGTTTCTGTTGATTTCTAACAACGAAGATATTAAAATTGGACGGGGTGCTTGACGATTTGGAAGGGTTACATCACCAGTTGGGGACTCTGGCAGAATCCTTGATAGGGGGCGGGCTAATGTAGTTTCTGGGGTCTTTAGCCTTCTATGCTCGTCATTCTCGTAAAGGCCGATTAGGGAAAACTATTGTAATGTACTTTTAATTTGAAGCAAACAATTTCCTTTTTTCTCATGTTCTGAAACATTAGCATAACGAGTAATCTCTTCCCTTGCAGTAACAAGAAATTCAGCTTTATAAAATCAAAATTCATCGTTATAATACTCAGGAAATATTCGGCACTCCAAGACCTGTAAAAGCTAAGACCAGAGATAATCAAATTGTGCGGCGCGCCTTCCCAGGACTTTTAAAAAAAGATCCTACAGAGGAACATATTTATAATACAATACGCATACTTAGCTTTGCGCCCTTCTTCAGTAATACATAGTGGACTAACCCTTTGTATCACCTCTGTTCCACTTACGATCACCCGTAACCCTTTCACCTTTGGTTTAAACGTGTATAATGCATGTTAGATGGCCACTAGCGATCTTCTACATTATCTCTGTAGAACAGTATGTCGTCTTAAATGCCTTTGGAATTATTCGCGACGCCATGTTGGTTGTAATTTTCTATTATTTTTGGAACGATTCTTGAATTTTAATATTTTCTAAAGTATTACCGCCATTCACGGATGGTCTTCGTTTTATTTTAATTGGTCGAAGCAATTTTCAGATGTTTCAGTTCGACTTGGTTCTTTCTTCTTTCGTTGCCATGGCTTGTCTTTGCTTTTTGTATTTTGCTACTCTGAGAGGACAGACCGACCTCTAGATTTATGTTTTGACAGTGAACAGTAAGAAAGTAGCTGCAAGTGTTTTATGTGCAGGCGTTTTTGTTAATTACATTAAGTGTAATACGAAGTATTCTGTGGATTGATTCGTAATGGATAATTTATTATGAATACGGGTAAGAAACGTGAATTGGATAATGCAGAACTTAGTGGTTCAGAGAAACCAAAACAGAAGTATGTTCACAATGGTTCGTGGTGTCCTCAAATCTTGCAATGTTAATTTAACTCATTTCTCGAAGTCATAGTGATGTCATAACGACGTAAGTCTGGTGACAGTACGATATTCCATTGTTACTTTCATATATTTCTATGTATATACCAGGTGTATAAGCTTAAATTCGCTGTTTGCCCATATATGGCGTTCGTGAGCGTATGAAGCTACCATGGACACGCCAGACCTATTGTGTGGATGGGTTGGACCTCTGGCAACACGAATCAGTGCACAATCAACAAGTGAAGACAACACACACTGTTCCGTTGGTAAGCATGGTTGGTTTTGTGCCAGAAAGAGCATATGCGGGAAGCTCTGCTTTTCTGCTTCCATTTGAAGAAATCGGCTGCCGACGCGCATCGAATGCTTGTTTAGGCCTATGGTGACAGTGCTTTATCGGAAACAACGTGCCGAGATTCGTTTCGTCGGTTCAAAGACGGCAATTTTGACCTGAGTGACAAGAAGCGTGAAAATCGGCCCTGGAAGTTTGAGGACCATCAATTGCAGGCGCTGGTGGACGAGGACGATACCCAATCGCAACAAATGCTTGCCGAGCAATGGGGCGTTACTCAAGCAGCCATTTCCATGCGTTTACGTGCCATGGGAAAGGGTCAGAAGATCGGAAAATGGTTGCCGCATGAATTGACCGATCGGCAGCTGGAGAGACGCCAACACATATGCGAAATGTTGCTTGCCAGACAAAGAAGAAAGTTGTTCCTGCATCGGATTGTGACGGGCGATGAAAAGTGGATATATTTCGCGAATCCGAAACGCCAGAAATCGTGGGTTGATCCCGGCCAACCATCATCTTCCTCGAGACCAAATCGCTTCGGACGGAAGACGATGCTGTGTGTTTGGTGGGATCAACAGGGTATCGTCTACTTTGAGCTGTTGCAACCGGGTCAAACTGTCAATGCCCACCGCTACCACCAACTGATGAACGTGCACCGTGTTCTGTGAAAAAAGGCCGGAGTATCAACAAAGACATGACAAGCTGATATTCCTCCACGACAACGGCCCATCGCACACGTCAAAAGTCGTCCAAAATTGCTTGGAGACACTTAAGTGGTAGGTGCTACCCCATCCCGCTTATTCACGAGACCTGGCCCCAACAGACTACCATCTGTTTGCGTCGATAGGGCAAGCCCTCGCTGAGCAGCACTTCGATTCGTATGCAGACGTCCGAAATTGACTTGATGAGTGGTTTGCCTCGAAAGAGCAGAATTTTTTGGGCGTGGTATCCACAAATTGCCCGAGAGGTGGGCAAAATATGTAGCTAGCGAGGGAAAGTACTTTCAATAACTTGCTTTGTGCTTTCTATGAACACACCATATGTTTTGCTGGCTACAAAACAGCGGATTTAAGCTTATACACCTGGTATGTATTTTAAAAGCATATTTTAATATTTTTTTAATACTTTAATGTCAAGGAATTAATGTGGTTTAATAGAGCAAGTACACTATAAGATTCTCATATAAGCAGTATCCTCCAATCACGAAGTGTATCCACATGTTTTGGAAGGATGTGGTGGCAACGGTGCCGCTCCCTGTCTTTAATTCGTATGGTGTGACCAATCCTTTGGCGAAAAGTTGACAACTTTCTGTGTATGTGTTAAGTGTCTGTACACTTGGCTACATCTCCTACTTCGTAAGTAACATTTTGTCCTATAAATTTGTTGTTGCGCGTTTCTTTTTTAACTCATAACAATTGCATTCCTATTTTACCGCGCCCCGCTATAATGGTTTAAAATGTCTGCAGAGATTAGCTATTCAAAAATTTCAACATGGTATATGCTCTTCATAAATTATATCATGATCACCACAATGATCTTGGAGTCAGTGTAGGTTTGTTTGCAGTTTGATTACAGCAGGGTTGTAGTAAGGACGAAGTGCACATATTTACGTAAGTCACATTTCATTGATTTATATTTTATGGATCGCTGTGAGACTTGTGTTCAAGTGTAGTATTCCATTGTAATGGTACCAGTCTTTCAGGGAATGTCCTTACTTGTAAATCCGAGAACGGAATCCTGACTGAGGTTTTACCTAGTTTCTTCTCAGGTGAACGCAGGTATGGTGCGTTGACTTAAGGTCCAGGCCGCTAACCTCTGCGTTCCACGGAAAATGATAAAGGTATGATTTGATGCTGTGTAGTATTTGGATTGCTATGAAGAGTTGAATATTAAGTTTCCCTTACGTCGTGATTCAATATCAGTGGATTACATCTGGCTATGAAAAACTTTTCTTTCTCAGACTGCTGGTTGTGAAACTAACACGTTGTCGTAAATGGACGATCTGTGTGGGATTTTGTGTGATCTCTTGTGAAAGAAGTTTCTTGAAATTGCAATTATATGCAGTACCTTAACCGTAATTCGTAGATTTTACAAAGTATGTATGTATATGGCAAGCTGTTGAAGTTGTCAATTTACATTCAAGATGCCCACAAAAGTTGCTTTTAACGCAGATGCATCCCTTATTGTAAATAACTTGAAGCCATATAGCTCAGTTGTGGAAGTATTATTGTCTCAACAGGTTCTCATAGTAGTAGTAATGTAATGTCAATGCATTTCGGATTTGAAACAATTTTTTATGTATGGTGTAATGACCCTTTTCACATATTAGCGAGGCAGTTTGCGTGCGTAGTAAATTTCCCTTGTAATACAATTTCCCTGCTGGTGAGTTTCAGAGGACTAGATCGTTGCGGTGTTCCTCAACTTACAAAAAGTTTAGTTGTTCCTATATTGAACATAGAATTGAATGTTTAGAAGATTAGAGATTGAGTTGTTCATTACTACTTGTCGGTATTGATTAGGTGAGGGATCATTTAAGTTTTGATTTCGGTTTCACAGCGTCTTGCTGCTTATAGATAGTGTCTTTTCAATGTTACTGTGGATTTATCGTGAAACAGTTGGTCTCTGTGAACCTTTAAAATTAATAATTACATGCTTAACATGGAGGCTTGGCCTTTCTCATTGTGTGATTTGTGTTTGTATGATTGAGAGAATAATAGTGTTGATAGATCTAGGCAGTAAACGCGCAGTACGTATAATCATATATTTTAAATGATTTTCACATGGTTCTATTTTGAAGTGTATTATTGTTTGGAAACCTGTACTTACGTTATGAAGTCTGAGTGTAATTAACACCAAAAATAACTACTAGCTTGTAGTTGTAAACTCGCGCAAATAAAGGAGAAAGGAACAGTGTCGAATGGATAATATGCCAACTGGGAGGTTTTTTTTGTTTTGTTTGCGGAGAGCTTCCAGAAATATAATTTAATGCTGAAGTGTTTTTTTCATTTTTGTGAACTAACCAACCCACGTAAGTACATTATCTTGTTGTTTTTACTTAAAAAAAAAAAAAAAAAAAGCTTTTCTCTTGGTTGTTTGTGACCCGAACAAATTTTTATTTAACGGAAATTGTTACATTACTACGAAATCTTATTTCCAATTACAATAAGTGTAGTTTTTCTATGCTCATTTTGCTTTAATTCATGATATTACGTATATAGCGTTCTGGTGAAATTCGTTACCTGTAATCGATTTATTAATAATTTTGTACGTCAGATTGATTTCGTGGAAAGCGACTGGATTGCCTTGTAGGGAATTTTCGTAAGTCAACTAATGAGAATAGGATACAGTAATTGCGCATTTACAAACTTAAAGGAAAGGGGACCATACTACCAAAAGTGTTAATTCATTAGAAGTTTCTGTAACTAGATTATTATGAGATGTTACAAAATAGTACATGTTTGAGATGGTTGCTGTTCTAGAATAATATCTACGTTCGCTCTTTATTTTATGTGCAGGTTTCCATAATGAATTTCTTTTCTTTTTTTTTTTTTATTACATCCAGTTACGGAGAGGCTCATAAAAACTGAACAGTTGAACAAAACAGCTCGTTGAAAGTAGTTACTTATCACTGACAAGAACCTTCCAGTTCAGTTCAGTCTTGTATTGAAAAAGTAACATATTACGTTCAAATAATAATAATGAGGAGGAGGTTCTAGCGAAAATTAAAATAATTATTCAAAAAAGGAATTTATCCATGTACAGTTCAAAAGACAGTGTATAGACATAACCACAGCTGAAATGGGTAGGGTCACTGAGTCAATCTGGTCGTTTTGGACCGGGCCACCGGTTCTAGACTTCAGACCCTGCCTAATCAGGTGACCCGATTTAGACCCTGTAGTAGCCCGGAGAACAAAGTAAAGTTTTTAATAATCCTTGTTTGAAAACTGTTTTTTTTCAGGGGTGGCCAGAACCGAAGATGTTACCCCCAGTGTACAAAAACATGACTTCGAAATTCCGTTAATTACTATTTCCAGGCCGGGTGACCCGGTTTTAGCTCTGGTCTTGAGTTAATGGGTAGTGGTGGTGAATCATGTATTGTTTTCTTCGTTGGAAATAAATTTTAGACCAGTATTAAGCAAAATGAAATTTTTATGCACTTGCACAAAATAAGTTTTCCATGAAGCGCATCACTATAGCAATTATTTTGGTTGTGTGTTCCTCTTAAAAGGGAACGTTTACTTGTTCCTAATTACAAGGTAAAAGGACCTTGAATACGTTCACGTTCCATGATTTTTAAAATGAATTAATTCCAACGTAAAAAGATTTAAAAAGGAATTAGTTCCCGGGAACGCCCTCTACGAATTCGTTCCTCCCCGAAGTCTGACCCCATTAATTATTTTAGGAAATGTGCATTATTAGGAATTGGTGTCGGTACACAGAAAGAACAGTTTAATAACCGATATAAAAAATAAATAAAACAGGTGTCTGTTTCACAGGCACCTGTAAAAGGTCTGGCATTGGCCCACTGTTTTTGCCTTCGGGACCTTGAAATGGGCATCAAACAACCTTTCTAAATTCTCCCAGATAGATTTAAAGGTAGTGATCTCATTGACTGTTTCCTTGTAACAGTGTCCGATTTGTTCAATTTCCAGAGGGATGTTTTTTAATGTCTTATTGTAGAAAACAGTAATTTACCTTTATTTATATCCCATGCTTGAGGGAAATTTTGGAAAACAGATTCAGGGAAGATTCTTCTTGCAGAGAGGGGGGGGGGGGGAGATCCCAACCACTGCCTTGTAAGTTACAGAAGAACATAAATAGGAAAGTATGTAATTAAGATCTGCTGTTCAAACGTTTATAAATTAAATGCTAATTACCAGGTATATGCATAAGTTTTTGCCGGTTTTTGTGGTAAAGAAAACATGTAATTTTCGAGGGAAATTAATTTTTATTCAAAATATTGGCCATCGGCTTCTACACATTTCGCCCATCTTTCAGGTAATTGATGCATACCATGCCAGAAAAACTGCTTGTCTTTTGCGGCAAACCATTCATCGAGTCATTTTCCAACGTCTTCGAAATTGCTGAAGTGCTGCTCTGCGAGCGCGTGCCCCATTGATTCGAAGAGGTGATAGATGGCGCCAGGTCTGGGGAGTACGGCGGGTGCGGAAGGATGTCCCATCCAAGCGATTTCAAGGTGTCTTTCACTGGCTTTGCTGTGTGAGACGGCGCATTGTCGTGTAACACAATCACTTTGCCATGTCTTCGTTCCCATTCCGGTCGTCTTTCGATCAATGCGTGATTTAAATTAATAATTTGTTGGCGATAGTGTTGTGCATTAACGGTTTCGCTGGGCTTCAAGAGTTCATAATACACAATACCGCTCTGGTCCCACCAGACACAAAGCATGGTCTTCTTGCCGAAGTGATTTGGCCTTGGTGTTGAAGGACCGACCTCGCCAGGTGAACGCCACAATTTTTTCCGCTTCGGGTTTTCAAAATAAATCAATTTTTCGTCACCCGTCACAATTCGGTACAAAAAGGATTTTCTTTCGTGCCGTTGAAGCAGCATTTCGCAAGTGACTGCGATTTTCCATTTGACGTTCATTCAAATCGTGTGGGACCCATTTACCCAATTTATTGATCTTCCTCATTGCTCGTAAACGTCTGCTGATTGTTTCTTGTGACACATTTAATGCTTTTGCCAATTGCTGTTGAGTTTGAGTTGGGTCATCCTCCTCAAACTGCAATTGCTAGTTTTCGCACTTTTGTGGTCTACTAGAGCGCGCACTGTCTTTCACATTGAAATCACCACTTTTAAATTGTCGAAACCATGTCTCAGATGTTCTAATCGATGGAGCGTGTTCATATATTTCTACCAGCACACGATGACTTTTAACAGCCTTTTTCTTTTGATTAAATAAGAAAAGCAATGCGTGGGCAAATGTTCTTTTTCAGGCACAAACTTCGACATGATCACTGAACGATAAAACAAAGACGCTAGTGTTTGGCGGACTCAACTTGTGTGTGTTTGTAGTTCAATGTCAGACGAACAAAATGACGTATGTATCAAATGAATACTCTGCGTACATTTCGCTGGCGCCATCTCTTAGGTAAACCGGAAACTACTTATGCATATATCTGGTATAGTACAGTGGTATATATATATATCTTCAAAACTTTCGGTTGTAACATAAGTGCCACTTTGTCCCGAGTTCATTGAAAAAAAATTGGATGATATTAACAAAACAAGAAGAAACATGTATCATCTAACCAGATCAAGTGTAATTACCTATGCTCCTTGTTCAAAGAAATTATAAAGGTAGAAGGGCACTTAAAGTGTATGCTTGGAGACTAAATCCTACTTATTAGACACATTTATGAAGAATTGTCGACAGATCTAATCTGCTGTTTTAACTCATTCATAAAGTAGTTAGTACATTTCCTAGGTGTTTGGTTTTACCCACTTTGTTTATCCACCACATACAAATATTAATCATGAAATGAGATAATGCAGGGTTCCCACTCACCTGGAAAACTTTGAAAACCTGGAATATTCAGGGAATCCAGCTTAGCACTAAAACGTCCTGAAAAGGTCAGGGAATTTCACTAAAATGTCTGAAAACCTGGAAAAGTCAGGAAATTTTATAGCTTATTGTTTGAAGTTCATTTAGCTACAGCAGGCATTTAATGTTAGATCGTTTTTTAAATTACTTGGAGGGTAATGTGCCAACCATGAAGCAATTCAAGAGAATACAGTGAAATATTTTGATGTATTTTTCACATGGAATTATGATATATATACAAAATGGTGTACCTGAGAATTTGAGTAGTGACCTGGAAAAATCAGGGAATTTAATCTTGGCAAATGAGTGGAAACCCTGTAAAGTTAGTTCTATGCATTTTCAAAAGTTAAATCTTTCCAAGAAGTTCGTTATAAAAATAATCTAAGGTCATGTATGTTAGAAATCTGCTGTCATAATGTAGTTTACTGTCAACCACTTTAAATTACTATTACCATTTCATAGAAATACGAAATGCTTAAAGCGAATGAAACTGAATTATTTAAATTAAATTCTTGCGGCACACTGTTAAGGATTTTCCTGAACGGCTCTGACATGTTACTGTCCGACGATACTGATCTACTGTTATTTTTAAAAAAATCTACTGATTTCAGATTCCATTTTACTAATTTTAATATTATGATAATTATAATTTTATTTTACTTTTGAATGATTTTATAACATTGATCAACCTACCTCACTGTCAGTAGCACATTGATATAGAGGTGAGAGAAGGTGAGGGGGTGTAGGGATTATTTTTTTTCTTGGCCCA
>JAGDQP010017010.1:27494-39447 GCA_022664845.1 Lepisma saccharinum
GGGGGGGGGATATTTTTTCTCAATTTTTATTTGTACATTGTTTGATTTGACTTGAGTTTATTTACATTCATTCATTCATTTAGTGTATTTGTAACTTTATTACTTGTGTTTTTTATTATTGTTTACTTATTTAATTCCCCTTTGAGCACATTGATATCTGCCAATATCAATAACACATGATTTGCAACTTCGATCAATGTTGTTGTCCGATATTGATCAATATTGAATGGCAAACGATTAAGGAGTTTGATGCAATAAGGGCGGAAGCGAGGTTACGCCCTTTTTGAATCAAACGCATAAATGGCTTTTACCATGCTTGTTTAACCTCCTGTCAAACTTTCAACTCAATATCTAGATTCTAGAGGTCAGGGCAACTGTTTGAATCAAGAGCAATATCAGCCAGAGTAGCGTGAAAACATCGTTTATCAGCTGCTAACACTGTTTCTGTCCCGCCAAAAGCTGTTCATTTCCCTCCAAACACCACAATGCAGTCGTGTACCGTACTAATTCCGAATATGAGTGACTTAAGCAGTGAATCTGGAGTGAAAGACAAGAAAAGGAAGAAGATAGAAGTAATGGTGGTAGAAAAGAAGTAATGGTGGTAAAAAATATAAGAGATCTATTGGAAACATTACAGATGCCTTTTTAGGTCATTGATGGCAGTGCAGTTTTAAGATACTGGAGGAATCATTTCATGGACTACTTCTACCCAAAACCCAAGAGTAAAATTCTGTTCAAACTTCAATCATATGTAAGGCTGCAGTGGTCTACCAGCGGTACAGTTCTAGCATCAAGTAGCTACGTGCCATTGTATACGCTATTCCAATATATGAAGAAACAGTTTCCTGAAAATATATTGCTATTGATGGCACCAGTAACGAAACCAAGGGTAAGAGCGTCCAAGTTATCTGATGTTAGAAGTCGCTGTCGGTTTGTGTCAGACCCTGATAAAGCTTGGGATGAGCATGTTTTGTCCCAGAGGGTTTCGCAAACCGAGGAAGAAAATTCGGAAAGTGATGATGTTCCACATGACGTTGAAAGTGATTAACAAAACAGAAGACTGACAAGCGTTTCAAGTAGTTTTCTTGTTATATATTCCCATAAAATTTTACTTTTTGTTTCTAAGAATTAATAAAGAGCAACAGTTTAGTAAATAACTCGTTAATTTTAGAGAAGTTTTTATGCTAGTGGTTTGATGCAAAAAGGGCGTATAACACCAGTTGCTTTCTACACAAATAATCTAAATAGAAAGCAAAGTACAACGTTAAAAAACGTATATTTATCTTTATTAACATGTGATTTACCAACGACGGGAATAAAATGCTGCATATTATATTGTTTTATGTAAAAAACACGTTAAATTTTCAACATCGTTTTTCTCAAAATGCATATTTCAAACTTATTCCCTTATTGCATCAAACTCCTCAATTTGGCCGAAATTTCCGATATCGAAGATCGACGCTGATCCATATGTAAGATCGACATTGATCGATTTTTAAAGCACAATTTTCCACTTTTAGATTTACTTCCTTAATAAACGGAATTACGTATATTTCTACAGTAGTATTAGACAGATGTGAGCTTGATTAAATGCTATCTTTATTCTATTACGCGTCCTATTCTCGCGCCTTTATGCACAGCTGAAAACAATTCGCACTTGTCTGCTGTTGGATTTGAACCTGGTACATTGTGATTTTCCTCTGATTCGAATGACTCAATATTTTAGTATTTTCATTGTTGATAACTTTGAAGTAGAGTCTCTGTTTGAGATGAAAATGGGTGACACAATGGACATTTCCGGTAGTATCTTTTAATTGCAATAAAAATTCTTCTGTTAAAGTAGATTTCGGAAAACATTTTCTTTCTGTGATTTATTTATCAAGAGTTACAAAGCCTTGCTTCGAAACAGTCTGTCTTGCGCTTAGTCGGGTGCCGCCATGTTATGACGTAATCAATCTGCCGACTACTTGTCATCAACATACAGATGGTATTTGATTCGTTAGTATTGTTAACAAGAGATTGCAAAAATGGATCTAACGAGATAGTGTAAGTGGTGAATATCGTTTCTGTATGCCTTAACACGTCATTTAGTTCCTTTTATTCATTTAAAATTCATTTTTACATTTAATACTTCTTTAAGATATTGATATATTTTGGTAGCTTCAACATTAATTTATAAAAACTTGTATTTAGAAAGAATTACATATTTTGTCTGTAAAAAGAACGTGGGCTTTTACATCCGACAATCGTATACTTTTTAATTAACGCTAGTGAAGCATTTTTCAAGAACTTATAAGCACATGAATTAATAGTGCTCGTTACTGCCATATGTTAACAATTTAACGTACTACTTGTACTGTAATATATCGAATAGTTTCAGTATGTCATTGTAAAAAATAATAAAAGCATGCAAGAAACGAAAATGTAAATTGAAACTATTACATTAAAGTTACTCTTGAGTTTCGTGAAGTAAAATAAAACACGACCTTTGATAGGATTCGAACAGCCTTAGGTGAAATTATAAAAAGTTACATGCGTTAACCAATTGCACCAAATTGTCAAGACATCAAAACTAACACAAACTAGCAATAAGAAGAGCACTGCAAGTTAAGACTGACCCTATCATTGTTTCGAGCAATTTGTGTTATTAAAAACATACTTTGTTTTTTTAACTTATTGAAGTGTGCTCTGCAGATTTTTACGTTAATTATTTCGTTAAGTGATGATGTGAATGTTCCTTCTCTTTCTTGTTTTTTTCGTCTTCAAACATCTGAATAAGAAACGTAACATAGGGAGAAACGTATAGCTACGGAAATAGTACGAATTGATTACGTCAATCAGATGATAATTTTCGTTGTATGACGTAGGAGATTGAATTCTCAATATTTCATGCTATATTTCTACGTAACGGAAAACCGTAGCGCTGAAATTTCAATAACATTATATATTATAAATTCTAATGTACAGAAACAAGTTGTAAAATATATAAGGTTGGTGAAAACTGAAATGTCCATTTCAAAATGGGGCAGTGGATGACGTGACTGTTCAACTCATGGTGCCATGTCACATGCTACACCCACAATTTTGTTAAGTATATTTTATCATTGATAACTTTCAAGTGAAGTCTATGTAAGATGAAAATGTCTTATGACTCCATGTCATCCTCGGGCAACATCCACAGTTCAAGATGTCATCAAGCATCACATCACAGGTCAGCGCATTGTGTCGTATGATTGAATCATTCAGAATATGTTGTTTTATTTCATGATTATTTTAGGATAACAGTGAAGTATCTCAACTGTGAGTTGATATAATAAAATCAGTTATCTGATAAAGGAGGTAAGTGCAAAGAAAGAAACTTCAAGTGTACACATGCTTACGATTCTCGATTTGGTACTCTAATTCGCCGCAGGGCGCACTAACTACCCTCGCTACGTTCACCTAAGTTATGAACTATTGAGGATCGTTTTCTTAAAAAGAGGTCTCCTGCGGTATAATCCTGCATTCTGGAATGGTTTATGTATCGATATATGATAGATACATCCAGTGTTTCTTTCAGAAGATTACGTTCGGGGGGGGGGACGAAAATTATAAATAATGTATATTGACCCCACATTATAGCACATTGACTGTAAATGTGCTAAAATGTAAAATTACAATAATGTTACTTAACAATATATCGTACTTCCTTAGTTAACCTCCAAATAACATGCGCAATATTTACAGAATGTGCTATTATATACGTATTTCAGTATATGTATGTGTAATACAATTGTTGAGACTAATTCTTTCAGGGGCGCGGTTTAACCCCCCCCCCCGGTAAAAAAAGTTAATTTTATGGGCGGTAACCACTATGGCTTACGCCCGTCCCGATACGGGGGAGCCCCATATCTTTGTCACGTCTAAACTTAGCTGTTATTTGGATAAAATACGAAAACTAAGAGTAAAATCATATAAAAGCTGAAGATGTAAAAGGTTTTCAGAAATATAAAACACTGGTGTACATGGCAAGAAAGAATTAGTAAGAAAACTAAAGATATATAGAGTCTTTAGAATAACAATTTAAAAATCGTGCAGGCTGTAAATGGGTCTTCACAAAATAAAACAATAATACTACATAAAACTTAAAAGCTAAGGGACATAATCATCTCAAAGAGACTGAGATAAACCTGTCTCACGAACATATATAATTCTCCGCAACATACCTGATTCATCCCCTAACAATGACGCCATGTCATTGGGGATGTTATAACGTTGTCTGAGATGATGATATGCTGGACAACCTAAGAGAACGCGACGGATACTTAAAACTACATTGCAATTATTACAATGTGGTGGATACAGTCGTCGCAACAGATGTTCGTGTCATGCGACTGTCCTATACGTAGGCGACATAAGTACTTCTTCACGCCTATCTCAGCAAGATGATTTAACAACGTCATTCCATCGTCGCTGCCATTTATTTCGTGTAACCTGTCTATATCAACATGTCCTGAAATGTGACATGATGAATATCAATGTTAGCTCCTAGAGAGACCTCACGAGCAGCTTCGTCTGCCAATTCATTACCATGGATACCAACATGTCTTGGTATCCACGAAAAGACAACCTCACCACTGGCTGAGCAGATGACGTGTCTTACATAGGATATCTTGCACGAGCGGATGCTGAGAATACATATTATCGAGGCTTTGTACAACACTGAGCGAATCTACAAACAAGGATGCGGTTGAAACCACGAACGAGACAAAAATCCAAAGCCTTTGAAAGGACATATAGTTCAGCACTAAAAATACTAGCTTTGGGATTAGGACAAAATAAGTGGGTTTTCCCGATGTATAACAAACGCACATCCAACAGATTCATCTGATTTGGATCCATCGGTAAAAAGAAAGTTATAAAATTCGGGTACTAACTGCAGCTCACGAAAACGCGGCTGGGTCTGTCATATCTGTTTCCGATGTCTTTAGTTGACAGAGATATCAGTCCGCGGACGAACAAGTGTCCACGGAGGACGGAGACTAAAACGGACACTGCAGACGGACGATCTGCCTCCGGATTCACCAACTCAGATGCTCGAATGCCAAGTGGTCGGGAAAAGAACCGTGGGGAGGCAAAGCCCCTGAAAGAACCAGTGGATGCATCATTTATGACACGCAAGGTGGAATCATCGTTATTATCGTAACTTTTAAGTTGCGAAACACTGAGAACATAATAAGTTTGAATACTTGCGCCAAAATTAAAAATAACTTGCAACTGATGTGTGAAGACAGTAAAGATACAATTAAAGACAAGCTCGAAGAGGAAATGAAGGTTAGAAATTCATCAGATTAGTGTTCGAAGTGGGTTAGAAAAGATAAGGGAACGATTACAAAAGTGGGCTAGAAAAAGTACGCTTGCACCTACTGATGGCGATTGCGTATTGAAAGTAAAAACAATGAGCTCCCAATAATAAACAGGTAAGGGTACGCCAAATCCCAAATGAAAAAGTTAAGGGCACGGAGTGCCACTCGAGCCTCCACGTTGAGCACTGCATCAGATGCTGTGGACAGAGATGAAATATATCAGAGACTTATCGGTCTAATCGACCATCTGGATCCTAGAACTGATCCAGAAAACATTTTAAACATAGCGAGTCGGGTGATGATGCAGTCTACGGTTGTCATGTTTTAAGCATTCGAAAGGAAGCAAATGCAAGCTTTTTTTGCAAGACTTGCATCAAGCTTTCTCTTCCCAGTACGAAAGCTCGTTGTGCTTGGATCCAAAGTAAAGAAACACACTCCAGTTGACTCAGACAGGATATTAACTGATAGTGGCCTCATTTAATCCCGAATAATTGGATTGCAGGCTAGGTCTTGAACAGTAATGAAACATGTTCTCTTATGAGCCAACTAGTGCCAACGTAGAGGTTTACAGGCAATGCCGTATTTATTAGTGATAAACGCCAATGTTAAATATATAAATGATATGACATGATGCTCCTGATGCAATTAACTTTCCAGGCTTGTGGTTCTCACTTTTTAATACTTTCTACATAAAGCCAGTTACAGAACTATCAGGCAGAAGAGTTAAAAGAGCCGATAAAACGCAGCAGATACTTTAATTTCAACCACATTCTTTTATGTATGAAAGCACACTTGGAAGAAAATGAGTTCCAAAATATATCTTCATGAATACACTGTTGAAGCAGCCTCTTCAGCGCGGCAGGTGACTGTTTCAATATGCTCCTTCAAGATGACTGCTACAATCAATAGTTTCCGAGATATTGCACGTTATTCAGTCATATGGCACGTGTTGAAAAGTGATGTTATGGGCGGATGCCATCTTGAATAGTGGGAGATCCTAAGTGTGACGAGATGTCGCAGCAGTTTTCACCTTAAATAGACTCTACTTCAAAGTTTTTAACTTTTAAAAAAAACTTAAAACAAAATAATTGAGTGTGATATGCGATAATATTGTCGTATGTCATAATGCGTTGAACAGTGACGTTATTGGCGGACTCCATCTTGAATTGTGGGACTTGTCCAAAGGTGACAAAATGTCATCAGGCATTTTCATCTTAAATAGACTACTTCAAAGCTACTAACAAAAAATACTTAATACTAAAGTTCGGGTGTTATATGCAATTGTTCAATCATATGGCACAATGCATTGAATAAAGACGTTATTTTCGGACTGTATCTTGAGTTGTGGGAGTTGCCCAAGCGTAAAAAAAAATATATCCAAAAATTTTGGGTTTACCTCTCGGCTGCCGGACTAATTCAGCAGTTGAAGCATCTGACGCATCAAATTGTTCCATATTTTTTATCTGTACGTTGAAATAAAATCGGTTGAAAGAATTTCCGAATAGCATACAAAATCAATTTTCGTGCAAGTATGACGTTTTAATGAATAAAGTTAATTTTGAAAATTTAATTGAGTATTTAACAGTCCTAATCAGTTACACGCTATAAGCATTTATGGATTGATTGACCATGACCATATAACCGAAGAGCTAAAATCTTTTTCAGGAGGGCTAGAGTTTTTCAGGCATGCTTTTGAGAGGGCTTTTGTTCCCCCCGGAGAATTTAAACAGCTCCCTCGAAATAATTAGTCTCAACATTTGTACTACTCATACGTATACTGAAATTCGTATATAATACCACGTTTTATGAACATTGTTCATGTTGAGGTTAACTAGGGAAGTACGTCATAATGTTACGTTAAATTGAATCGGCAGTTAAAAGAAGGTAATAATAATAATAAAAAAAATACTTTATGCCGGATTTGAAATCTGGAAGGCATAACGCATCAATATACTACACAAAGGCAAAAACCATTGGAAAATTCTAGAAAAACAGATGTGAAATACAGATGGGCAAAAATAGCGTACCAGCTAGTTTTTCACTAATACTACTACGGCTAAACTGCTATCACTACTGCCACCGATTAAAAGTAGCTACTGGGTTAACTGTTGTTTTTCTCCTAAGTTTGCTAAAGGTAAAACTCAGTTTCCTTTTTTCTAAACAAACAGAACTGCTAGAAGAACAGAACAAAAGGGTAGAGAATTGTCTGCGGAGAGGACAATCATGACGTGTGAACACTACGTAATTGTTGGCGTCTGTTAAGTGTTATCGGAACTGATAGAAACAGCTCTCGGAAAGCACTGGTCGTTACTTGACTTCGTGGCGTAATGGGTAAAGCGTTGGATTACAAATCCGATGGTCCCGAGTTCTATACTCGTTCATCTTAAAAGCTTATATATATAATATAAAGAAAACAGTATTCCCGTTGTATTTTGAATTGCTATTTAATTTACTTTATACCTGTAATTTCATTTAATGTTTTTTTGTAATCTTTTCTGTTTACTTTGATTTTGTACTCTAATACAGATTTAATAAAGAAATAGTAAAAAAATAAAATAAAAAAAAATAATGGGTAAGGCATTGGACTTGATTCAGTGGTCCCGGGTTCGGTACTCGTTCAGCTAGTTTTTATTTTTGATGAGCAATACTATTTTCCTTTCTGCTTGCGAAAAACGCTCTGCGTTTGTAATTCGACTTTTTTCTTCCTTTTAGGTGAATAAAACCTTCCACTTAAAACGTTTTATAAAATTCAGACACAGGTTTGAAAATATCGGGTTAGGTATTTTTTCTTATTATGCAATGAAAACTTTGTTGCAAACTTTTGCAACATATTAAACTGTCAAAATATTATTGTCATGGAATTATTCACGCCAGGGTTCTTTATGCTGGCGAGAATACTATCACGTCATGATTGTCCCCCTCCGCAAACACTCGTAAGGACAGAGGGACAAGTGCCCATAGGTTAGAGTCCAGAGATTCTGCCAGAACCCACCAAAATGGGAGTTCTCAAGCTTTATTTTTTTACGGTAAAAATAAATAGAAACCTTAACGTTCTAGTTACAGCTACCCAATTTTGGGTTCATACCCAACAAACTTAAAATTCTGGCAGAATCCCTGTACTGGGCCAGACATGTTTAATTATTTATTTTACTTGATTGAAAACTTCCAAGAACAAAATAGCTGCAAACTGATAGAGATATACACCTACTACATCTACGAGATGCTGCGCCTGAAGCGTGCACAGTCGTTTGTTTTGTACCTCTGCCACCCGCCATATCTAACACATTAATATCGAAAAGGCGCACACTAAATGCTACCAACCGGTTGTGCATATGTGCAAATACCCATTTGCATTCCCCTATATCCGGGCTCCGGTTTTCCCATCTCTTACGTTTAATCAGGCATGTATCTGTAAGTTCGTTTTGGAAGCGTGCCATGGGCTTTCGATGGAGATCCACGGTATGTTTGGGCATGGTGTATATTACGGAGTGTATGTGAGCTACACCGACAAACGTCTGGAAGTGATTCCTCACATCAACATAAGACGAAAATTCCTTTGACAAATTTCTAAAACGTGCATTGTTTCGAAGCTACAGGTTACCGAAAGCGTGAGGAAATTAACTTTAGTTTTATATTTTTATCACCGCGAACAGTAAGCTGATATGGCATAGTATCGTCAAAAACTTTAAACCTGCTCCATTTGAAAATGCATATTTCAAAATTCCGCAATGTGCATGCAAGGGATTCCACAAAGTAGAGGGTTTCGGAAAATTTCTGAAGATGAGGTAGGTCGAAATTAGAATGATGTAAACGACTTCCCGTGTGTAGGTAAAAATCATTCATAGCATCCAACTGGATAATGATACTCATAACAAATAAAATGTTCGAAAATAATGCAATTATTACTCCTACTTGTTATGCAACCACGCATTTAAAATAAAATGTTCGGTATATGGAATCTACTTGAGATATCGACTTGGCGCAAACGACCGAGAATTTCTGGGTATATCCTAATTCCTTTGGGAAATCCCTTACGCGCCCATTGCGAAATTTTGAAATATGCATTTTCTGATAGTGTAGATTTAAGGTCTTTGACGGTAGCATGCCGCATCAGCTCTACTGTTCGTACTGATAGAAATATGAAGCAGTAAAGTTCATTTTTCCAAGTTTTCGGCAGCCTATAGCTCCGGAGCTATGCGCATTTCCCAAATTTGTCAGAGGAATTTTTTGTTTTGATGTGAGGAATCACCTTCAGAAGTTTGTCTGTGTAGTTCATAAACACCCTGAATATAATCACGCCTAAAATATTATACTAATTTAGCTTTAAACTAAATTACACTTCCTCCTCCACGCCGTATCCAGCGTTTTATATATTCCTGATTTAATTGTTTTATATAATGTTCCCTCTCCACCAGTTAGTTCGAGCTCAGATAATTATATACGATCGTTTTCTAACAGTGATAGTATGAGCTAAATTACCTTAGCCCATCACTCTACTGCACACATGACGGGATACAATTAAATAAGTTATTTTAAATTTGTGTTTTATATTACTTTTTCACAATCTGGAATAAATAACTCCTATTTAGATACCTTTTCTTCTAAACGGTTATTTTTAATTATTGTTGTTATTGTATTTGCGTATAGCAACTATTGCTATCACTGTTACGGAATAATAGCAGTTCTGCTCATTTCTAACGCGAAATTTCTGTCAGTTGGTGGGACAAAAATATGCATTTTTTACTAGCTTGTACCTTTAGTGTTCATTGTGCATATATTTCTTGTCAATATAATTCATTTGAAGCACCATTCATTCATTTTATTGCGTTTTTCTTCATTTATATGGTCGATTTTTCCTACTTACATCTAAGCACTTACAACTGAGCATTCATTTTTTCCATCAGTTGGAAGAAGGAAATAAATCCACCAACTTTTTTTAATTTTACAGGAAAAAAATACTATACCTGAAAACTGTCTGAGCAATACACAAGGATCAGAATACCGTTCTGAATATTCTGGAAAAATATGGTTTCCTTTCAGTAAATATTAAACGGTTTTTGCTATTTCCCACAATAGATTTTTGGATTTATTTTTTTTCCTTCTTCCAACTACCGATTCAGTTATTTTATATTAGTACATTGGAGTCGATATACATTATTTATATTTTCTTTAGAGCTCCCCGAATGAAATCTTCTGAAAGAAACACTAGGTAGAACAGTCAGTAGACTGCTCGCCTTGTAACCGGGAAGTCTCAGATTCGGTTCCTTGTTCCTGCTATCCGGACAGCTTCTCCCGTGTTTTTCTTGGCTACACCTGGCAATGCTGGTATGGTACTTTGAATAAGGTCAAGGCCGATTCCTTCCAAAAACGCATCTCCTTTCTATTTAGCATAAATTGCGCTGTTATCCGGAGACAAGAGATAAATATAACATTATTTCTGTACACCACAGGTTACAAGGCAATTCAGCATTTTCCTTCAATTTTTTGTTCGCTTGAAAGTTCTACGTAACAATAGTTCTGGTAACCCCAATCCTGTAAGCATAAGCATATATTATTCGTCTTTGACGACCTTGCTCTGATGAATGAAATATTGAGGGAACACTATTGAAATGTATGCTCACGACCCTTCCATGTCACTTCAGCAGTCTCTTCTCTACCTCCCCCACGGACACTTGTCACCCCGGAAGTATGAACAAGGAAAGGAAAAGAAACCCTAACGTAAATATGAGCATCTGTTGATCGGAGTGAATGAGAAAAGTCCATATATTACTATAGGAATTTCATTTTTAACGGGGTCTTCTACTTCTCTCAGAGCTAGAAAGATTACTGTTGTTGCTTATGGACAGAAAATTGATACCGAATATCTTCATTTTCTAAGGAACTGGATATCTTTAATAGAAAAGAAAAGTTCCGGAGCATTCTTCAGAAGTTTATGAACGGGTTGAAATACTTAGAACGTACATTTGTTTCCTAGTTTTTCAGAAATAAATTATTAAAACATAAATAAAATTATTTTGTTTTCTCTAAATTACAATATGACTAACTTTGCAACCAATTACGCTAGAAAGATCAACTTTTTTTTGTTTTATTCCTTGTGAACAAACGATTCTAATAATTTTAATTGCAAACATATCCGATACACCAATAAAAAAATAGTATTTTTATATAGCTATTCTAGTCCACCTCTAAAAGGTTTGATGAGGTTAAGCCACGCCCCACTCTAGGCCTGGCAGTGGAAGGGGTGAGAAGTTGGAGAAGCGAATGTCTGAATAAGTATGTGTGTACCGCTTGAATGAAACAGGTTCTCGGCCGGTTTCCTGCGAAAAATGGCTAATTCTGTAGAGTTTGTGTTCTTCCTCAATGGTTCTATACCAAGAGGGTGGAGGTGGTGAGTGGAGGAAGATTGCCTCCCCCCGCCCCTGCTTCCCCATAGAAGTTAATATTCTAGTATAATGCAATATATTATTTCGACTTTTGGAATTCGAAAACATAATTTAGAATGTTTGTCTATCTCCCTATCAGCTGGCTATCAGAAGTAATTTAGATCAACCATTTTCTCTGCATAATTGTCTTGTAGGGAAGGAGTAGTTAAAACACTTCCTCGGAAG
>JAGDQP010017011.1:0-13975 GCA_022664845.1 Lepisma saccharinum
TTAAAGGAATATTACCTCTTATTCTTTTCTACTTTAAAAAAATGCTCGGCTTGAATGAAATATGTTGGAACAGTCATATATATGTATACATATATATGTATATACTATGTATATACGTATTTTGAAATTTTACAGAAAGTAAAACATTCAACCGAAAACTGGCTGAATGTAGGTTAATCCAAAGAGTGGAGGCAGCTCAGCTGCCTCCATTTTTTGGATGAACGTCGTGTCTCCTATTTTTACAGTGTAGGCCTGAACCATAAATAAATTCAATTCAATTTCACTTGGTAACCAGCAAATACAAAGAATTATTGTTTCCTAGACACAACATTTGTTTCAATAGTTAGGAATTAGAAAGAAATAGGCGTGATTGCATCTATGTTTAATATTACTCAATATCAAATGAATAGTGGCTAGTATAGAAAATGAACAGAACGAACATAGCATTTCTAAAATTACACAAAGGAATTAAGAAAATTCTGACTAAACGTCGATCCAAATTTAGAATATTGAATAATAGTAATGAAACGTTCTGTTCAAGATTTATTTACATAGAATCCAAAGATCTTTAAGAATTGAAGGGTTGAATAAATTAGTAGTCCAACCCACTTTACAGCTATTAGAAAACATAGAATAAAGTTAGAAATATCGAGTTTTTTACAGGTTTGCAAAAAAAAGTATTTGAGTACAGTAACATAGCAAAAAATCGAACTGGTTTCTCATTATTGCGCTAAAAAAGAAAAACTTCTTCACCATGATGTGACATAATAGGAGTTAGACAACTTTTGAACTGATCAGCGTCTACTGATTTACGTCGCAATCGACAGAAGTTCAACCTAATTAGCAAATATAAAACCGAATAAAACATTTTGCAGTAATTTGATTCCACAAATTTACTTATTTTTACAATTAAATTTTAAAATAGTGTCAAATAAACAGAGAATACTCAAAGTTCCTCTGACAAATTTTCGAAATGTTAATAGTTCCGGAGATACAGTCTGCCGAAAGCGTGGGAAAATGAACTTTAGAACTTCTGGCAATCCCCTACTTCCTTTGGCGAATCCCTTGTGCGCCCGTTGCAGAATTTTGAAATATGCATTTTTGGATGGTGCAGATTAAAAGTTTTTGACGGTACCACACCGCATATTGTTCGTGGTGTTAGAAATACGAAGCACTAAACTTCATCTTCCCAAGCTTTCGGCAGGGTGTAGCTCCGAAGCTATGCACATTTCGAAACTCTGTCAGTGAAACTTTCATCTTGGTTTGCTGTAAGGAACCACCTTCTTAAGTTTGTCAGTGTAGTTCATAAACATACTGTATAAACCGGAGATATGGGAATAATCTCAGATTGATCTTGAATAGTGTAGAGAGAAAATTTAGAGTTGGGGTAAGTACAAAGATGGAAGATTTAGTAAAATACTGTAATAAATAATTCACAATACTATAATAGCTAGAAGAATAATATAATAGCTAAATTATTCACGGACTGCAGGCTACGTAGTACTAAGTTTCATGCATTAATGAATCTTTTGGAATGATTTTGGATTTCCTTCTAAACTACTTATTTCAACGCAATTGTTTGTAAAAGGCAACCATTAGCGTTAACATAACTTTACAGTACAAACTAAAGTATAGTAAATGCACTGCGTTGTCTGTCACTACAAATCGAAATTATTCTTTCAAACTTTGATTTCCGAGTTACAATGAATTAAGTTAGTTGAAAGTGAATTGATATAAAATATAGGAAACTTTTAAAGTACTTTTACATTGAAGACAAAATCACATTCCTAAATTCTTAATAGTAGAAAATAATATATTCCACAATTTTTCTAATTAACCAACGCTCGCTAAAGATAGCACGATATGAGAAGCGATTTATCCTTTTCACTATCAGAATTCACAATGCCATAAATTTAACGTCAACAATAATATTGCGGTATCCAGGAACGTTGTATAGTATGTAGTATATGAGAATTTTATTTTACTAAATACTATCTGTTGTCGAGTTTTAACCCAAAAGGGTCACATAGAATAAATATTACACATTCCATTACTGTAAGTAAGCATTTTGACTCCTGAGGATTGTATTGTCGTATCTCCATATGTAGACGTACGTCGCTCATGCGTCGATTAATTTAAAAAAAAGTGAAATGTTATATTTGACAATTTACAATGAAACTAAAGTATAGGGAATTTCTAAATGATGGAATCATCTGGAAAAGTAACAACTTATTTTTAGCATACGAAAACCCCACATATTTGATGAATTACTTGTTTTGTATCCAAACAGTTAATTCAAAGATCTCGTGAACCCAGGTAAAGGCTCTTGTACATTGAAGAAACAAGGATAGATTTGAAGAAATCATGCATTGCAGGAGTAAGAGAAAATGCCTAACATATAGTCCTTAAATTAGATATAGCATGATTTGGTAGCTTACTAAGGTGAATCGACTAAAACTGTTTAGGTTCAACTCATATGTCACATTAGTCGTCACAAGATCTTGAAAGTTGTTACAGCCACAGATGCCAAATTTAGCATAGAGATCACACCTCAAATGGTTTCAGGCTATAGAAATTGGATGTACACTGAAAAACAAATACAGCTGTTGTAATCACGTTTCATAGTTGCCTCCTTTCACGCCAAAAATCTCAAACAGGTGACACAAAATGTGTATTTATTAGTCTTTAAAGTAGATATAATAACCATTTGGTAGTTTATTGAGATGATCAAGAGAAGCTTTATAGGATCAACTCATATTTCACATTGTCTCCTAAGGTGTTGGAAGCTGTGACAGCCAAAGGTGTTAAATTTAGCATAGTGATTACACCTCATAAGTATGTTGTTTCACGCTATAAAAATCTGAGATCGCTTCTTGAATGTACACTGAAAAATCAGTACAGTTGCTTTTATCACATTTCGAAGTTGGCTTCTTTGACGCCAAAGATCGCAAACTGGTGATAGACACAGATGCCAAATTTGGAACAATGATCAGACATCATGAGTACATAATTTTTAGTTATAGAAATCAGAGATCATTCAATGTGTTGGATGAACACTGACAAATTTATAAGCCAACCAATAAAGTTCTGTTGTATTTCGACCCTAGGGAAAGAGAAGTGAGATAACATGAAGTAAGACGTTCATGATAAATCAGAAATAATACCCATTAGCAGCAATTACCTGTCTCTCACGCTCGGGCAGACTATGGATACAACAGTGGTAGAATTCTGAAAGACCTGAACCAAGAAGTGATCCATTGCCTGTATCACCTCGTCGAGAGTTCTGAACCGCCGTAATCGGAGATAGTAGTATAACGAATGGACCAAATGGTAATCCCAAGATTCAATGTCAGGGAAATATGAAGCATGAATTAGTATTAAAGAGTGAAAAGTATGTGACTGGACCGGGGATCGAACCCGGGACCTTTGGGTTACCGTCCCAATGCGCTACCAACTGCGCCACCCAGTCGACCCCTTTTCCACCCACACACCTCTCACTCATGCTGTCGATGTTATCTTTCGACATACTTTTCACTCTTTAATATCAATTGTATCTGTACCTACAGAGGCTTGATGTACAGAAAAAATCGGAAGTTGCCTCCATTTCATCTTTGGACATGAATTAGTGTTTGCCAGGAATGTCGGATAATGGTGTCACGGGTGACCTTGGGAACATGTAGCTTCGGCTTATCTTCTAACAGAATGACACCTCTTCGATTCACGGCTTCACGGTTTTCGGTTTTTTATGTACAGTTTCAATTGCTGCGAGCACACAGTCATTGAGTGTTTGGCCAGGTGGCGGCAGTTCGCGATGCACGATACCCCGAGCAGTCTATCAAACATAGAACATAATCTACTGTTGATGCAGTGAAGGTTTTTTTGTTTTTAGGGAATTCATGTGGCCAACCAATGAAGACAGGCCTTTGGAGTATTGCAAAGAACCCAACACTCTGTCCAGAATACGCCTAAGAATCGAAAATAATTTTGACTACATGTAATCAATAATCAAATATGCTTTTGATTAAACACAGTTAAGAATCGAAAATAATTTTGACTAAATACACTCAAGGAACGAAATTAATTTTGACTAAATACACTTAAGAATCGAAAATAATTTTAACTAGATACACTTACGAATTGAAAATAATTTTGACTGAATAACAGAGTAATTAATAACAATATAAATCTGAATAGGGGACTTTCCATGCAGTCAGTTGCACGAATTTCCTAGGAAAGTACGAGTCATTTTTCATGGTGTATTAACATTATAAAATTCACTTGCTCTAATGCAAGAAAACAAAATGTGTCTTGAGTTGTAAAATATATTGTTTTACAGGGGTACATTCCAAATTCAAAGAAGTATTATATGTGCTTTAATTTCATATTTGTGCACTTTTCTTCTTAAAACTCAAAGAGTAATGAAAGTTGAAAGTAAGGACAGAATATGAGTTACTCATAATGAGGACTCTTAAGGTTGATTTTCAACAGGCTCCGTATTATAGATATTACTAAGTTATCAGACAAATGTTTAAATTTTATTTCAGACAAATATCTTTATAGTCCAGAACCAAACTTTGATCAGATTCAACAACTTCTAAGCCTGGAACTTCATGAAATTGATTTGGTCGTTAGTTTCTGTCACTGATTGAGAAAGTATCTGCTAGTTTGATCAGACAATAAGAGAAGTAGACATTCTAATCTATCACATGCTGCACGATTTTATGATTGTGATACCTTTGCGTGAGAATTGATCAGAAAATTTTGAGCTCTTAGTTGATACTAAATAAAGAGAAAGAGGAAAGTACATCAGCTTCCAGAGCAAAATGTAATTCTAAGATTTTTTTATTATAGAAAAGTTTACTACTGTCCTGCCTTAGACATAGAAGTTAAACTGCAAGATATATTAGTATTCTAATAGCTTTCCTTCAGATTAAAAACGTGTGTCATAACACAAATACAAAATATTTCTTACAAACTCACCTTTAGTTCAAATATTGATATATTGACGAAGATCTATTGGAATATCGTGCTCATCTTTGACAGGTTCTTAGTTTCGTGTATATTTCTTGAAAGTTTAACAGATCAAATAAGAACACTCCTGATATCTTTTAACGGCGTTCTTTGCGGCGTCCTGATTTCTTTTGAGGATTAGTATCAGATATATATTATTTCCACACACTGATATTTTGTCTCTGACGTGCACGAACAAAGGAACTACGGTACTCTATAACCGAACAAATTTCAGTAGAAGAAACTAGAACTTTATTTTTCAGAATGAAACGTTTCTACAAATGTGGCGTATTTTTATATGTGATATATGAGATCTTAATAGTCTGTGCCTCTTAACTGCATGGATATGTTTTAATTAGAACCGTAAAACTATCAGTTCAGGCAACTCTGAACAAATTATTATTTACGTACGGACTCTCTTCTGGCCTAGTTCTCTTGTCATTGTGATAACATTGGATGAAAGTGAAGTTACGGGGAGTCAACAATATGGATGACATAATGACATTGAATAAGCCATTTTTCACTTTTGGGCTTTCATCATATGTTCTGAAATTTGTTCGGCTTGCAAATAGCTACTTTTGAGCTTTCATCATGTGTTCTGAAATTGACTCGGCTTGCAACTAACAGGATATTTCTTCCAGTTGAACCTGAAATAGATTTATTATTCTGCTTATCGTGCCTTGTTACGTTTCATATGACACTCCTAAGAAACTGATTGAGAAGGAGACTTTTCTTTTTCAATTCTCCTCAAAAGTTGCATTCTAGGTAACATTCTAGATGGAAATTGGTCTGCTGAACACCGTTAAATAACGTAAAGGACTACTTTGCATAAAAAATATGTTGAAGATCTTTGTATAACAAATATTCTGTGCTATCAACATTTAAAAAATCGAACACTTTCAAGTCAACTCTGTATCCATGTTTCTTCAATTCAGTGTCAAGCACACTCGAGTCCTATTCACTTTTGTATAATATGCATAAAAGGAATAGAAACTAGATATTGAGTGTGAGCTGAGACAGCGTGTATATGTGTGTGTCGTTTCCTTGCTCCGTTTTTTTTTATAGAAAGTAGAGTTTCACCTTTAAGAAATGTTGTATCAAGACTGATCGGAGAGGTTCGTTTGAGAAATATAAAAGCCGACCTCCTGAACGGGACAATCCGCACTCTAGTTGGAAGAGGAATAAATCTTTAAAAGGTTTCTTCAGCCTTTTACGTTTCGAGTACTGACTCAATTTTGTTGGAACTCTGTGAATAAAAAAAGTAGAAAGGGTAATATATTCTAAATGATGTAGGAAAACGTGTTTAAAAAAAGTTACTGTACACGCAACTAGTTACATTACACATATATCGGAATATAATGATTAGTCTCTACCATTTCTTTTCATTCTGCAATTAGTAAGGATTTTGTGACAGTTGGAAGTCCAAGCATTCGTCAAAATTGATTATTTCATGTTGAATTCAGCTAAGGGTAAAGCAGAACTGCGACATCAATTAACTATTGATATATATCTACTACATACTATTACTATATGTTATTCTACTTTAAATTCAATTAATTTCATAGTGAAGGTGGATATATGCATATATAATATCTCCACTGTCATACGCAGTTTTGTTTGTTGATATCAGAAGAAAATGAAAACATGTTGCAAAGAAAACTGATAGATGAACATTTTGTAATGACGAAATAGGACCAAAAGTGAAAATGATACATGTAAAGAAATTGAAAGCTTACATGTTAACGGGTATCATAAACTAAAAGTATGTAGAAACTCATGCTCGTAAGATATGGGTCGGTACATGTCAGATTTCATAATCACTTATGAATAGATATTTTGACCTGGAACTCCTTATCATGTTATTCAAACTATTCTTGAATGATCCGTGATGTGTGACTTATTGCATTACCCTGTTTAAAGCTTCTTACAGAGAAAGAAATAAAATGTTCTCGGTGACCAAATTGGAGTACCCAGATGATTGGTTTTTCAGCATTACATAAAGAACCCTTATTGTTATTTCAAGACATATGGGCTGAAATTAATTCAAGTACAATTCTTTAAAGATTCCAGATTTAGTATACGAAAATACTCAAATTTAAAATCTGAACTGATGGATTAAACTGACAGAGAATTTTTACTTACATATTTTGCTGCCATTTAAACCATCAGTTGAAACGTTTGAATATTTTAGTATAATAAAGTCTGATTCTTTATATGGAAGTACTAGAAGTAATTGAAATAGGGACTCTCTACGTAATGTTTAAAACAAGTGTGATTAATTTAAATCAAAGTTATTTAAATCATAATTTACTTCTTTAAATCAATGATTTAAATAAAAAATACGTTCAAAAAAGTAGAAATAAGGTGCAGCATTTATAATCATTCTGTGATTTCAATCATATATAAGCTTGAAATTTACCTATTAGTTCCTTATATGATGATAGGCATTTATGATGCCGAAATTATCGACCTAAAATTTTAACAAACTATTTGATTGGTTCATTTTGACAAGTAACATTTTAGAAGAGAACGTACGAACCAAATTCCCATTATACGTTTACAATTTGTATTATAAATATGTTCAATTTCGTAATACAAATGAAAACAAACACACAAAAAACAGAAAATCCAATTATTGTTTCGTAACATCACCTACTTTTGTGATTTTTGAATCAAATTATTTTATTTCTTCACAAATTGCCCAAAAGCAATTTATACTTAATAAAAGTATAAAGTTTACCTATGTGTATGCTGAAGGATGAAAAAGCAAAATTGCGTATAACCTATTGACTTGATGCATTAAATAGCTATCATTAAATTCAATTTATCTAAGGCCTTTAGGAAAATATGGCTTAGACCGAATGGATGATGATGGGAGAACTGGTAGAATGAGGAAAGTGGAAGGAAACGAGATAACCCTGAGAAAACCCACGTACACCGTTTTCATTACAAAACCTACATGACACGAACCGGGATCGAATCGGGGACCCCAGATCAGAGGTGAGTGCTCTACTACTGAGCGACGGCGGCTCCAAAACAACTCTCGTACCCGCCTGTTGATGCGGGGTGAGTAAAATATTGGATGGAGTAAACCAAGGTAGAAACATTATGTAAAAATATAATTTCCATTTTATTTATGTAAAAAGATCAGAAACTTAATTTTAAAAGGTTCATTCACTTTATATCTCTAAGTATGTAGTGCACATTTTATTCAGATTTCAAATCATGTATGTAATGTCAAAACTCAAATAAATGTAAAAAGAAAACAGGGTTGATGGCTACGCCAATTGCCAGACACAGAAATAAGCACCAAGTCAGGAGAAAGGTGACAACTAGGTCTTGATGACATAATGAAAGAGGGCGCGTGTTATTCAACGACTGCAGAATTTATTCTATTCAGAGAATCGGAAATCAGGCCAGTAGGTTAATGATGAGAACATTCCTTATCGAAACAAACTTTCATTTAAAAAACCAATCATAATTGTTCCCTTCATGCGAGCTTCCAATTATCAGCTTAGTCGTTCAGTTGGACCTAAAAACCCACACTGATCCTAAGTTATCGTTATGGAACTTCAACAGTTGGACGGGATGACGTAAGTTGTCTCTTTCATTATTTGTCAAAACTACTTGTGGTCTTTCTCCTACTTATCTGTTCCGGTATTTTTGTTATCAATTGAAATTCTTTTTATCCTTTGCCTATGCCACCTTAACCAAACATAAGTATTGGTACTTGGATTACACATACTAGAATACTGGAGTTTATTCCTGTATGAGTTCTATCAAGTGCCAACTACTAAAATATCTGGATGTAGTGGCTTCTTCATTCAAGTCTCTTCCAACTCCCCACTACATCCGAATATTATCAAGCCATCCAAAGATAATTTTGGCTATTCAACGAGCTACGCTTGTTTCGCCTTGCAGCGTCATGTATGCCTCCATTTGATACATGATATACCTCCTTCTACGATGATGGAGGACAATATATTGGCAACTACTATCAATACTACTACTTCAGAAAAGTTCTATTCGACTAAAATTTGACTTAAATGTCATCGGGACTGTCACCAATCAGCTTAGAGACCCCGGAAACTATGTATTCTTGGTCGTTTTGGGTGCCGCAAGTTATTTAAATAAAAAAATTCAACAAAATGATTTTTTTTCTTTAAAAAATCGTGACGTTTTGCAACGCTTCTTTAAAACCAAACATTTAGTTGTTCACATTTGGTCACCGGCGCATCTTTTATTTATTTCTGTGTACGTCCTGTGGAGGATACCCTTGATATGAACTGTTAAACATGATCTGCGATGAGGTTTACGTTGGTGTTTCGCGCCAAATATTATTTCATTGTTATTGCAGATAAACTGAGACACAAAATGAAGAAACTTTAGGATTTTATTAATAAGGGACATTCTGTTGAAAATAAAATAACGATAGCTTAAATGGTAGTCGTGTGCACGCTGTAGCGAGCAGTATTTCTCACAGTGATGTTAATGTTTCTCTACTAACATTTTAATACAGAAGATGCTAATGCGCTTCTTGGCATTAAACATCTTCTGTATAAAGCTCTAAGCAACGTTTTTAACATCTGTCAGCTAATATGTAACATAGTCCTACTCTATTTATTTTCTATGTGGTAATATGACTACGTACGATACACTAGAGCAAGTAGGAATAGAATCTAATTACATATCTGACCACAGGATAGACTAAAAGAAGCCCCATATTTGACGTAAGCTAGTTCATTGTATAGTAAACCAAAGATAATAATTTATTTCACACCTACTTGGATTGGAAATCTTACCCTCTGTGCGTTTTCATCGATTTTGGCTTTCGCTCGTCACATTATAATCAAGGAGCCCAGGGTTCGATTCCCGGTGTGGGAACAGGTTGAAGATATTTACTTGCAATTCTTTTTGAGTTGTAGATCCCGTCTTAGAGATATCAGTTGCTTCTGATGGAAGAAAATGGTAAACAACTATCAGTTCATCTTGTCCAAGAAACTTCGGATATAAACCTTCCTGTGGGAAGAGCACCAAATAATCTTAATTTCTTAGGCATAAAGAGATAGTTTTTTGTAAGTTGGTCAAACTGAACTTCGTTAGGGGGAGTGTGTTTTGCTTGCTGTATGCTTAAGTTTTTGTTTCCGCGATTGAGTCACGCAGAGAAAGGAGACAATAGGGTTATTAGTGCTATATTAGTCGGAACGGTGCATTGGAAGAGTAATGACAAAAATGTGTAAGAACATTTCAAGTTGCCAGGATTTGATGTTCAGTATTCTAATGGATAATGATTCTCCATTCATTGCGACTTAACCGTTCTGTTAGTTTGTTGACCAAGATTTCTAATTGAAGTGCCAATACGTAAGCAGATTTTATGATTAGAACGAAACTGTACAATACCTCACTTGCCCAGGAGAGCACTGTCTAAGGGAGGGGCAAATCGTTTGCACGCAAAATGGTCGGTAGCAGGGCTCTAGTATCAAGACAGTCTCTAGATGATTTTTCACAAGATATCTAAATTGTACTCCTTCACGCGACGAATTAAAGCTTACTGCCATCTAACACGAGATACATGTAAATAAAATTCTCCAATGTGAGGTTTAACAATAAAGTTTCCATTTGATGTTGCTTCGTATTACATAAACCAACCAAGAAATAAGAAGGAAAATTAATTTTGAAATTAATGATATCTACACTAAAAAGGAAAACGACTTAACACCAGGAAAAAGTATGTATTAAACATGCATTCTTGTTTAGGAACGTTAAAAACAACCATCTTAATCTTGTATCAAGCTACTCTGCAGGTTATTATGAACAATATTCTTAGCTTAGTTATTAGTTTATTAGTTCAATGTTATTAGTTTAATAAACAATGATGAATAATGTATATTAACAACGATCCATCTTCTTCATAATATATACACTATACACTAAATTGCCATTCAGTCTGTTACGGTGTGACTTGTACTCGTCTGTATAAGGAATATTGTTTACACGTTTGTTACACTTATGTTCATATTCCGTATCGCTGCTTCAACATATAGAAAAAACTACAGAATGCCACTTTTCGTGTTTGAAATAAATGGGGAAATGTACACTTTTACATTTATTCTCATGAAACCTTTGAGCTGTATCAAAAGAAAATTCCTTTCTACCCATTGAAAAGATCTTAAAAACAATATATTTTAGTTTTTAAAACTTAAAAACTCGTGTGATTTCTAGAGTGGTCATATCAGGGGAGAAATAGGGCGCGGTAAAAAGGGAGTCTTTTATTGCTTGTACTCACATCAAGAAAATTTCAAGTTAGAAGATAAACTTACTACTGTTACATATTATAAAATCAATTTATAAATCTATATCAATAGTAAAGTTGAACGAATTCAGAGAATTGGTCACATAGAATATAGTTTAAGTAGAAATTGATGCCACTCATCGCTAAGATTGTTCTTCCATTTTATCCTTCCGCCAACGAAGCTGAACCGTAGGATTTCACCTAGCTGACAAGAACTGTGATGATCTCCAAATGATATAGGCAGGTCAGCTTTGAGATTACATGGAAACAAGAAGTACATTAAATTAAACGTGACACATTAAAAATATGTTAAATGATTCATATATTCGTGTTGAAATTCACTTAATTTATTCTCTTGTGATGTATCAATCAGTAAAGATACAATAAAACACATTGATGCACTAATATGTGTATTGATGTGTGTGGTGGAAGTGTTAATATACTTAAGTACTTACTGCCATATCACTAAATTTGGTCTTTGCTTAGTATGTTACTGAAGCAAACTTTGTCATTCGTAAGCAAGATGATACTCTATCAAAAACATTATGGTCTCAAGATCTGGGTATGATATGGCACAATTCTCCTTAAAACAAATTCCTAACTATGCATATATAACTCTTAGAAATTCATATTTCTACTTAAAATTTGAAATTATATTTAGATATCTTTTACGAAGTTAGGGGGCCTGTAACTTCTGGTCCGCCCTATATAATCACCTTCGTGCACGGTGAAACGTTTAGAAATATCAGTTCTAAAAGTTTTGCTGTCAACGTATCATCATTCGATAAGTATAGACCTACTCGTTCCATTCACTATAGTACTGACAAGCAAAGCTCACGATTCATGAATCGGGGATCGGAACGAGACATGTGCCAATCGATGGAACATAGTCAACTCATTACCACACGAAAATTTTAGCGCCAGAGGACGTCCGTGTCAAACGCTAGAACAAACCAAAATTAACATAGAGGTCTAGACACTGCGTGTCAAAAGTTCCGGAACGGCTAAATATTTCGGTTAGAATGAGGTTTCTTGAAAAATTGCAAGAGATAAAATTGTCTGAAAATCATCAGAGCTATCCGACGTACTAGCCGAAATCCTTGTGCGGGACACTGTAGAGGCCGTATGGGGCCCAAGTTCGATTTTTCAAATGGAATCCTAACTTTTAATTGCTGATTCTGCATCTACGGGCAAACTACATCTTGTAGGATATGGACCATGGGCGCCACAGAGCCCAAATAATATAATGGTGAGAAGACCCGGAGCTCTACAGTGGCTTAGTAGAATACTATGAATAATCTTACTGGCAATAGAAAAATGTGCAGGAAAGCAACAGAGGAATCGGACAGGATGTCCAAACCGCATGTCCGGGCCGTGAGAGGGTTCTATTAATCCTAAATTTGATATATTGATATATACAGTATAATGACAGTTGTTAGTTCAGGCTCTCACAAGTTGAGAGGTATATATATACATACTAGAATAGTCAGGAAAGGAGTGAGAGTGTGGAAACGAAAGGCAAGGAGACAAAGAAAGCAGTCAGTTAATCACAATCCTATTTTTAATCACAACCCTATCCTTATGTATTTCTCCCTGGAGTCAGAATCTGCAATGTAAACCATGTGGGGTCCAATTTGGAGTATCAAACTTGGGTCCAACAGGGCCCATACACGGGCCCAAACATGGGGTTTGACCATGCTGTCCGATTGCTCTGTTGACTTCCTTCATTTTTTCTTTTGCCAATTAGATTTCATAGTCTTTCATTAAACCATTATAGAGGTCCGGGGTTTCTCACATTAATTAGTTTCGGCCCTGTGGGGTCCTTGACTAATATTCTACAATTTCCAGGTACATTTTCTGACTTAGTTTTTCCGTAGATGCAGAATCCACACTGAAAAGTGGGTTTCTCATTTGAAAAAAATCGAACTTAGGTCTCATGGGGCCTTCACATGGTCCCGCACAAGGATTTTGGTTAGTACGTCGGATAACTATGACGATTTTCTGGCGATTTTGTATCTTGCAATTCTTCGAGAAACCTCATTCTAAACGAAATATTTAGCCGTTCCGGAAAAATTTGACATGCACTGTCTAGAGCTCTATGTTAACTTTGATTTGTTGTAGCGTTTGACACTGATGCCCTCTGCCGCTTAAATTTTCATGTAGAAATGAGTTCACTATGTTCCATCGATTGGCACATGTCTTGTTCCGATCCCCGATTCATGAATCGCGACCTTTACTTGTGAGGGACGTAAGTGGAGAAGATAACTAAAGTAAATTTCTTACGGAGCTATAGGCAAATAATCATTAAATGGTGTTCTTTTCTCGAAGTTAACATTTTAGTTGGATCCTTGGTGTCATTTTTGTTTGAAAGGATTTCATAGCTGTTATAAAAAAAGAAATCATTTTATCAAGCTCTTTATGAACACTGTTGTCGAACTTCTTCAATTTATAGCTAACAGAGTGAACGTGTTTTACCTAGACATCAAACTCCGGACATGCTAGACTTCATATTCCACAAAAGCACTATCAACTTAATATTCATCCTTGAGAAAATTTAATTTCCGATCATAGTTAAAGGAAACACGTCAGCGGGCATGGATATTATAGTTAAGATTTAGAACTAATCGTGCAAACAGAAAATTTCAGCAAAGAAATCACTTCCGGATTACAGGT